>JBBPDB010135304.1:0-15892 GCA_037974465.1 Brachypetersius altus
TAGTCTAGAGCAGAGACGAAGCTGGGTTGTAGAGAAGAGAAGCTAGGCTTCAGCGCACACACATGTTACAACACGCATACATACACACACACACACACACACACACACACACACACACACACATATATATTCACACCTTGTACAAATTACGTGACTGAAAATAAAATCAGTGGCATAATCTTTTACATGAAAATTTGATCAGATTACTTTTGGAGTTTCTGTTGCCTGTTATGCTGCACTACGTTTGAACAGTTTAGGTGTAAAGTAAGTGATTATGTGTGAATTGCCCTTCTGTGCTTCTAGATACATTGTTCACAGTGGTTGTCAATGGAACCAGACGTCTGCCTCTAAAAGCTTCCTCACAGAAAGTTATTACATGTAATGGTTGCGAATACTGTTTTGAGAAGATTTGACCTAAAAAGCATATAAACTGTATTCAGTGTGTTGGTGAGTATTGTATTGTTCCTATCGTCAACATTACTGATAAAACTCATATGGCACGTTAACTTAGACGGTGGGTTTGGATTGTCAATTAAATGGATATATTTGTGCTTTATAAATGGTGACCCCTGGTTCCATTTACCAACACTGTTAGAAAATCCAGTCATTTTCTCTACTATGAGCCTTTTCACACCAAAATATTGGATGTCGTTGTTTATTTGTCACAGAATTGAATTTTGACTGCGTTAGATGGCCAGCATTCACCAATACAGAACTGCACAAAAATGTTTACACAATGGGAATTTAGTATAAAGCAATATCTCTTTATCTCTTGAATGCTGGAAATTGGTATTATTAGAGCAGAAGTGTCGAACTCCAGTCCTGGAGGGCCTGGAGGTTTTGGTGATTTCCTTGCTCAGAAGCACCTGGTTCACCAGTTCATTGCCAGGTTTAGTGAATGTGTTTGAGGAGGAGAACCATCAAACTGTTTTAGACTGGAGGACTCCAGGACTGGAGTTTTAACATCCCTGTATTAGAGGTTTGTTAGGTTATTTAAATGCTCAGCCCGGAACACAAAGACTGTATTATGCTCCTTATTTAGCAACTTTATTACATAAGGTCAGATTTAGTCCAATTATTCCAAATCAAAATGCACTGAAGCTCATAACTGTGTGTGACTGTGTTTTATAACTGCTGCAATAAGCAGGAATGTGCTTAGTGACGAGTGCATGTGTGTGTTCAAAATGACCAAACAGCAGCCCTGGAACGAGGAGGAGGAGGAGGAGGAGGAGGAGGAGGAAGTATTTGTTGATGTGAGAGAGGACAAAGACAGTGATGCTGAAGACGATGATGAGTATGTGGACGCTAGAGCAGAAATTGAAGGTCATGGAATATCTTCTTACTCTTCGGGCTGTGAAACTCTGACCAGTTGTACCGTGGAGGTAAAAGGACGCTTGTCGAGGAAAAAAGAGAGACATTTCTTCCTCTCTTTCCACCTTGTTTCCTCTCGTCCGTTCATTTTTCACTTTCCTCCTGATCTTCTTCATGGAGTTCTTTTCTTCACACTTTTCCCTCCTGCTGTTTTCATCATCTTGCATGTTACACATTAAAGCCAAATCGAACTGAGCAGTAATATTTCACAGAAGTTGACAGAGCCAGCTTCACCAAGATAAAAATCAGATTTAACAGGAATTCACCTTTAATCTCACAGCATCGTCACAGCTAGCCGAGGCCAATGTACAGCAAATTATTGTAATCTTGTTACATAGATGGTAAAACTTTGATGGGCTGAGCCTTAACTATGTCTGGGCTTTGTGGAAAATGTTGTGCTGGCATGATTTAACCTTTTGTATGCAGGAATTATCACTTTCGATGCCCGAATTAATGTGTCACTGTGTTCGTTTACATCCGAACTCCAATACATTACAACTAGTGCTGAGACTCTTATCGCGCGATAAAAAAATATCGCCATTAATCTATTCACAAAGTTGGGTTGGAAGCTGGGTCTATACTACGCAAGCGATGATGACTTTCACCTTGATATTTTAGAGCAGATTTACTCTCTCTCTCTCTCTGTCTGCCTGTCTCTCTCTCTCTCTCTGGTTCATGACTTTTCCGGATAGCGACCATTTTAAACCTGTCTCGCTCTCTCGCGCGCGTGCTCTCTCTGTCTCTGTCTCTCTCTCTCGCTCTCAACTCATAAGTTAACAAGTTAACAAGTCAGATATAAAGCAAAACATTGACAAAATAACTCAGATGTAAAATAACACGTTGACATGCAAAGTCAGATATAAATTTTGATTTTTATATAATCAGAAAGGTAAAGTCACTTCAGCACAGTATTTTCTCCAGTTAAGCCCTAACTTACCTAAACTTACTCTGTATTCCATGGCATATTATGGTTTTTGAGGTCTGTGATGAATTTGATAGGATCATCACTTTGTTCCCACCAAGAGCTTCACACAAATAACCCCATGAACCCACGGATCCCTCACAATAAAAACAGACACTGCATATATGCATGTGCATATATGGGGACTCTTTACTTTTTGCTTCACTTGATCGTTTTCTGCACTCCTCTTCGTCTTCCTCATTCTTCATCACCTCCTTCACGCCGTCCCAGATCTGCCATTTCAGCACGTGGATAACACTGTCACTCTTAATAGCCATGTGTTTATAAGGACTATTTTTTTTCCATTTTATATGTATGTTTTTATCACTATTTTTTATGTTATTCAGGAAGTTCTGATTCTGATTTTAAAGGGCCCGTATTCTACATATTTCTATGTTAAATTTCTTTTCCTGTGTTATATTTTTTCACCCTGAGAGGTGATGACCTCTATTTAACAAAATCTTCACAGAAGCTACTGCCTAGTAATGGTAGACATGCTCTCTAAACAAGTAGAAGAATTTTCCACAAGCAAATAGTGGCCAAAGCCCTGTTGTGAGGAATAGTTCTGAGATGGGAAAAACCTATGACTTCTGTTCTGATTGGCTGCCTGGTGTTTCAGAAAATCAGGATACCCTGAAATGTGCAAAAGCAGCACTCTTTACCGCTTCAATGGTAATAAACAGGGCTAAAGTGGGCTAAACTGTGTTCATTGTTCTAACTTTAGCGTTTGCATCCTTCAAATCAAGTCAAGTAGGTGTTTATTGTCATTTCTGCCATATAAAAAACAGTACATAGTAAAAATGAAACAACGTTCTCTAGGACCATGGTGCAACACAAGAGCAGAACAGCACAGAACAGAACACAAGAGTTCCTTGCATTGATTAAAACTATTCATGTTTACACTGAGCAATTCTTATGTTAAAAAATAGACTAAAAATTAAAATGTGATGTATGGGCCCTTTAAAGGACTGATCATTTCCCTGAGCCGGTTTTGTGGTTCTCCTTTGTGAGGTTGTTTTGCTTGCTTGCATGCTTTCTCCTCTCCGCCTCTAGGTGATGCTGTAGTCACATGTTTCTGCCAAAGGGCAGCTTCTCTTTTCCTCTGTCAGCTGCCGCAAGGACTTGAGACTTGGAGTAAAAGCTACAAGCCACATATGGAAATAAAGCCCATGCACATTCACAGGCACTCAGTCATGATAGAATTTTACACAATTTAGAATAATAATGTGGTGTCACGACTATAAAATACCATGGATATTATTAACATGGAGGCCCAAGAGGTGTTAAACAAAACCCCCTTTGCTTACTTTTTCTCTCTCATGGATGCTTAAGAGGGTTCTGTATGTGTTCTGTGTATGACCAACACTTGATGGGGGATTTATAAATATATACTTTTTACATGTATATATTCTCCTTTAAGACTTTAAAACTTTATTTTGTCTTTGTTTCAAAAAAAATTGTTTAGGCCAGTGGAAGTTTATACTGACTAATATGTCTTATTGTCTAGGACACAGAGAATGGAGAGAAGGCTGAGTCTGCAGAGAAGAACAGGACAGTAACAGATCCACAGGTAACGACTGTTTACGACTGCCTTTAAATGAGTACACTCCTCGTAGTGTGATATTTCAGACACAACAAATTCAAAATACTTATGTATTTGGGCAACATGTGACTTACAGCAGTAACTGTGGAGTCTTTTTAATCCACTAAGAATCTGCTCTGTTTGTAGTTTTTACAATTTAAGAGCTTTGAGCTATTGAGTGTCCTGATGCTGATGTGAACTTCTAGACCTTTCATTCTAGGTTATCTTTGGGAATTTGAGGAATGCTTTATCTCAAATTAGCCAGTCAGATCACTGGTTACCCTAATCAAGCTCCAGTAGTGCTGCATTCATTAATATTTTCACCTGTTAACTTTAACTTCCACTTTTTGTTTTCCTAGGCTGTAGAACCTGCCCCAGGAACGAGCACACAGGAGGCTGAGCCTAGTCCGGTGGCAACCGTGCGAACGCAGTCTCCTCCCAAAGAGCTGGTAACCAATACCCCATTCGTTAGAGAACTCTCCAAGTCTCCCTCCAGAGGCCAGCAGAAGTGCGTGGTCTCCTAACTCTAGAGCTCTCTTGACGGAACCTCTTGTTCTTAAAGCGACTCTTCTAGAACCAGAACTCTGCTTCTAGAGCTCACGCCTAGACCTTTCTAGAGCTACAGTATTCCAGTCAGTGCATTTACATGGTTGTTATGCTCCAAACTGGTATGAAGTGAAGATTTGGGGTTTGGAGCCAATCCCTTTCTCAGGGAAAACTATAACTAAGATAATTATTGAGTAAACAATGAAATCTATAAGCTTATAACATCACGTTTCGCTGTTTTTCTTTTACCGTGTTTCAAATTGGACATGTATTCATTCAGTGTGCCTTCTTGTGACATAGATTTGAAATATTCCATAGACTCTTAATGGCCATGTTATCTTTGATTCTTGCCAATTTGCCAATTTGTAAGACAGATCACTGAATATTTGAAGCACTTTACAAAACTGTTCAAACCAAACCAGTAAGCCACTCACATCCACATTTGGGGTGTAAAGAGTGGCTCAAAGGAGCGACTTTCCATTTACTGGAGTATTTTTGCATTATAAAAGGACAATATTTGAAGCAATAAATCTAAGGCTATAATTTATAGTGTCCCAATCTAATGCTAATGTGTTAGCTCCAAGACAACAAACTAGCCACAAGCTAACATGCTAGCCAGGATCCAGTGATATGATATGCTGCTGCAATAATGTATGATATATTGTTTTGTTCTCTGTTCTCTGGGTGGGTAGGGTGGATCGCCCCCTCCCATTTGTAGAGGACAAAAAAGAAAAAAGCAACAAAAAAAAAAAACCACAATAATTATTAAGTACTATTTTCTCAAAATTAAAGTTATATTATAAATCCATCAGATCACTACAACTGTAGTGTACTGTATAGGAATATTATTCACCATAAGTGCCTTATTTCTATGCTGGAATCACATCTTTTTTCCCAAATTTTAAATAAATTGTATCATTGCTTGTTTTTCTAAGCGGGGAAAATCTGCAAGTGTAATTTTTCACTGATGTAATTGCATGCTATCTTTTGTTTACTAAATACAAAACTAGGCTGCCATACTTGACATTCTGAGTGTTTTTTTATAGCATGTTTCTTTTGTAAAGCAGTGTTACTTTGACTGTGACTTACTATGATCATTTCTGTAGCTACAACAGATTGTGTTACATTAAGTGTCTTGATTGGAGAGATGTATTTTTTCTAAACTCTTGTCAAGCACTCACTTCGCTCAGGTCTTCAGTGTTTCAGTGTCTAAGTGCATGCTGGAGCGAACTCAGACTGTTGTCGATTTTACCAGAACATTGTTGTTAACGAAACTACTACTGTGTCACTGGTGGAAAATTACAAAGTCAAGGTTTTGCCCGCCTCCAAATGCATTAGTAATAAGGACGATTACATTCAAGATGACCCTTTGATATATGTTTTTTTCCTGCCATGTAAATGCACTGGTTTATTTAGTACTGTGCATGCCCTCTATTTCTCCTACTTTTTACCACCTTCCGTCTTTTGTCAACTTTGCAATCGTGCTTCATTTTTGTCTGCTTTTGAAAAGGAAAACAAAGAGAAATTAAAGGAAAGAAAAAAATAAACCCACAGAAGTGATCTACTCCGTCGTCTCTCTCTCTTTTCCTATGTGTCAGGAGCAGGCCGGGCCGAAGACACACCCCAGCGACACACACACTCTCACACACAGGGTTTCACACACTCGTACAGAAGCCAGCAAAATAGCCTTCCGCATAGAATCTCAGCAAATAAAGACCCCACCTGAGGTCATGACCTCTGATTTACAGGTGGGCATTGCAGCTGAGGATGTGTTAATGGAGAGAGTGACCACTGCAAAGGTCACTGACAGTCTGACCGCAATAAAGCCAGATACTACTGACAGTCTGACCACAATAAAGTCAGAAACTACTGACAGTCTGACCGCAATAAAGTCAGATACTACTGACAGTCTGACCACTATAAAGCCAGATACTACTGACAGTCTGACCACTATAAAGTCAGATACTACTGACAGTCTGACCACTATAAAGCCAGATACTACTGACAGTCTGACCACTATAAAGCCAGATACTACTGACAGTCTGACCACAATAAAGGCAGATACTACTGACAGTCTGACCACAATAAAGTCAGATACTACTGACAGTCTGACCACAATAAAGTCAGAAACTACTGACAGTCTGACCACAATAAAGTCAGATACTACTGACAGTCTGACCACATTAAAGTCAGATACTGCTGACAGTCTGACCACTATAAAGCCAGATACTACTGACAGTCTGACCACAATAAAGTCAGATACTACTGACACTCTGACCGCAATAAAGTCAGATATTACTGACAGTCTGACCACAATAAAGCCAGATACTACTGACAGTCTGACCACAATAAAGTCAGATACTACTGACAGTCTGACCACAACAAAGTCAGATACTACTGACAGTCTGACCACTATAAAGGCAGATACTACTGACAGTCTGACCGCAATAAAGACAGATACTACTGACAGTCTGACGACTATAAAGTCAGATACTACTGACAGTCTGACCGCAATAAAGTCAGATACTACTGACAGTCTGACCACAATAAAGTCAGATACTACTGACAGTCTGACCACAATAAAGTCAGATACTACTGACAGTCTGACCACTATAAAGGCAGATACTACTGACAGTCTGACCACTAGAAAGTCAGATACTACTGACAGTCTGACAACTAGAGAGCAAGATACTACTGAATGTCTGGCCATTTTAAGGCTAGATGCTGCTGATAGTCCGACCACTAGAAGACGAGATGCTACTGAAACTCCTCCAATAGAAATACAGTCCTCACATGCGCCGTCATTAGAGCACATGCAGTCTCTAAGCACACACACCGTGGATACACTCTCTCAGGCTGCGTCCACACTCCATCATGAGAGGACGCAGGCCGAAGCCCTGGTAAGCTCATAAACACGGATGAAGTTACCCTAACTCACTCAAACCTTTCACTTTTCCAGATCTTATTTTTGACCCAGTAGTATCCCCCTTCCAAGTAGGGTCTGACCGATATGAACTTTTTATCAGTAAAATTGATTGTATTATGCCTTAGAAATTATTTTACTATAGTAGTATTACAGATTATTATAGATTAAATTGCATTTTAACACCATTCATAGTGGAGGAGTACTGCATGCAAAGAAAACGTAATTTTTAATTTGAATTTGGCCCTATTTTATAACATCAACATTCCATATAAATGCTCAGAAGACACATGAAGTTTCACTGGTGGGTTTGGAGAGTAGTTCAAATGACTATGCTTGTGTTGTAGATGAGGTGCTTTGTTCCAATCAGCAAGTCTTTAAATTGCTCTACAATAAATTGTAACTTTATAACTTGCTTGACTTTCTTAACATCACATCAAAACGAATTATTAATAACTTTTGAGAAATTACAGAATTCCCTTTTTTTGATTGTTACTCTTAAATAAATAGCCGCAGTTTGTCTGTTAATTTGCTTATTATTGTTCTGTAAGCTCTCTTTACATGGTTTTGTAAGCGTTATCTCTTACTTGAGGTTTATGTGCATCTTACGTACTGTGGTTAACCATGAGGATGATTTAGTTCATCCTGTATCTCTGTGAAAAACAACTCTGGGATCCAAACCACTTTATTGTCTTATCATATAAAAGGGTGAATAATAGGCCTTGAATAATATCAGTGTTTTTTCAGAAAAAAATGCTGCTATTGATGAATCCACAGACTCTTTTAGAAATATATCGGTCAGACCCTATTATCAACTCACTCTCTAACACCTAGCACCCCTGTACTTGGTCAAAGTGTGTTTTGCATTTTTAATCCTTGGCAAGTAGGTTTATTAATGTACAGTATTAATTGTTACCTTAAAATCTAGTTAGAAATGATAAATTGGTCTCACTGTTAAATGGATGGGAAAAAGACTTATTTACGTTTCCCATAGAGAATGTGTACATATTTACACATATCTTCGCTAGGGGGTGTCAAAACATTTGCACACATGTTGCATACAAACAAAAGAAAACACTACAGTGTGAGTTAATATTTGTGTGTGTGTTTCCTGTGCTTTCCTGGAGGAAGGGCAGTGTTTACGGTTATCATACTTAGTTTATTTAATCAATCCTGCATTCAGTTAAATCAGGAGCTACTAAAGGAACTGAGCAAATTCTGGAAAGCTTCAGAAGATCTAACTGTGTTCTTCTAACCAGCATATTCATGACTTTTCAAATATTTATTAGTCCCCACTACTCTGCTTCTGTTTGTTTATGACACCTGTTCGCATTTAACGGTTGAATTACATATAAATGTACAAAGGTTTGTGGACAAGTGCTGCTCCAATGTTTCCTCCGAAATCAAGCATATTAATAGGAACACTTGCCCTCCCTTTGCTACAGTCACAGGAACATTGTGGTGAGGATTTGATTGCATGCAGCTAAGACAGCATGAGTGAAGTCAGGTACTGATGTTGGATAGTTAGGTTAGGATCACATACTTCTCTTCATCTCAAAGGAGCTCCATTACAGCTCCATCAGAGAGTGCAGTTCCACTGCCTCACAGCCTGAGGCTTTATAACCCTTACCCACAGATGCTTTTGTACATTCACATCTACTGCATTTAACAGATGCTTTTGTTCGAAGCGACTTCCATTCCCTAGCTACAGGGACTTGCTCAGGTAGGATTTGAACCCATGATCTCTTGGTCCAGAGGCAAGTATCCTATCTACCAGGCCACGACCATCTATATACAAGTTGTGTATGCACAACAATAGGTGCACCTTAAAGTAGAAGTCATAATGGGATACTTTTGGACATTTTGTGGATCACTGGATAAGTATATTTTCCCAAGTGCCGTGTAAGTATTTACAGTGCTAAGTACCATGACTAAGTTGCAATGAAATGCCAAACAGGTAAACAGATTCTAGCTATTAAGCTAATAAAAGACACTAAAGAACACAATACTATACCTCATCGCTGGATCATTGAATAACGAAGGGCTTTGCATGAACAAACTCCATTTAGTGTCACTCATTAAAGCAGAATATAGTGTGCATATTACACACACACACACACACACACACACACACACACACACACACATATATATATATATATATATAGAGAGAGAGAGAGAGAGAGAGAGAGAGGGAGATAGAGAGATACCTACACAGAACAATAGTAGCAAAGAACACATGGACCAAATGGTTTAAAAAGACAAAACATTGTTTAAAAAAATACTAAAATTAAATCTGATTACTAAAGCAATGTGATAAACCGATGTATGAAGTGCACAATTAAAGAAATCACAATCAGCTTTAAAAAATGAGAAAGTTAATAATGAAAAGACAAGAGTGGTAAGAATCGATTGTAAAAAATAATAATAGAGGGGGACCCCACACATTTTTGTTGTTTTTTGTCTGATCAAATACACCTCAACTCATTAAGGGAGTAACAAGCTCCTGGCTGTATGTGAGTGCAGAGCAGGGAGACACCAGGTCTGGACTGGGAATCCCTCATTGCTTTATTTTAAGGCAGAGATTCAGCTTTATATGTAAAAGACAGGTATGTATAATACAAAACTCTGAAATTTGATCAACTTGTAATTCCACAGTGATCCAGATATGAGAAGTCCAAATATTAACTCCGTATCTAGAATCTGTTATTTCAGTTTTATTCAGTTAGAAAGTCTGCCATTTTTCTGCCTACAGTGGTTACACAGTAGACACCTAGAACCTGTATCCCAGATCCCAGTATATTAGTGTCATTTAGTTAAACTGTCCTGGAATTCGCTGTAATGTGAGCAGTATAGTTATTTGGCACTATGGAGGGGATGGCAGCATATTAGAAGTGTACATGTTCTCTCTCCCTCACTCACACACAAGCATAAAATAGCCTAGGGTCACATATAAAGCTGTGTGTGTGTATTCCTTGTTACACGAGCGTCTGGGGCAGCGGCCCTTTCAGGAAGTGTTTGAGCGGCAGGTGGGTGGGGCCAGGCAGGAGAGAGAGAGAGAGAGAGAGAGAGAGAGAGAGAAAGAGAGAGAGTGAGAGAGACAGAGCCGCGAGCGAAAGACTATGAGGGAGAACGAGAGAGATGTAAGAAGAGACCACAAGTTAGTGCGTGTGTGTTTGTGTGTGTGTGTTTGCTCGCGCGTGTGCGTGTGTGTGCGTATGTGAGAGAGAAAAAAGAGAATCAACACAGGAGTTCTTTCACAGACAGATACTAAACACACAGGGGGGTAAAGAAGAGAAAGAGAGAGGTGTTAGCTGATATGATCTGTGGGCTATTCAGAGTTAATGGACACACCCAGGACTTTTAGAGTCTCAGAGAACCAGAAGTCACTCTTAGACACGCACGCACACACGCACGCACGCACACCGACACAGTGTGTGCATAAGGGCGTGTTTTTCAACCTGTCTGTTCTCCCCAGGGGTGTGTTTTGTCCTTGTATACACCTGCCACTCTTTCTAACTCACACTTCCTTACCTCTCGCTCTCTCTCTCTGTCTGTCTCTATATCTCTCTCTCTGAATGTAATGTATGTGTGTGGGGGGTCTCTGCAGGCCTCTGCTGAAGGAGTGCTGCAGGTGTGTGGTGAGAAGGCCGCAGTGCTGGAGGTGTGTTTGGAACAAGCACGGGTCAGTCTGGGTCAGTCTGGACGCTCAGCACTGGACAGCAGCATGCAGCACAGCATAGAGAAACAGCTACAAAACTGCCAGGTACAGACACTTACATGCACACAGACAGGGGACATGGGGGTCCTACATAACACATATACTTTACATGTATTATATGTGTATACTTATCTATATGTAATATACTATATGAAAGTAAAAGTACAAATAACACGGGCAGCTGGTGGCCTACTGGTTAGGGCAGTTGGCCCTGCGAACAGAGGGTTGCAGATTTGAATCCCATGACTGCCAGTGGCACCACTGAGGTACCCTTTAGGCAAGATGTGTTCTCCTTACCAGCTCACACAATATCAAGTACCTTTTAAAGACAGAACAAATATTGATACTTTTTACTGCTTCCTTGTTTGTTTGCAGTTAGTCTAATGTTAACTTTGCTAGCAGAAAGACACATTATCACACTGAGTGTATAACTATTTATATGTAATAAAAATAGACCCCATAGTTAATATGTATATATGTAGTTATCTATACATACTAATATGCCTTTTGTCTGTATTCTATCCATATAACTTCCTCTCTATGGTCAGGTGTGTTGTGTTGCTCCTGTAAATTTGTACACACCGGCACACAGACATGTGGGAACAGGGTCAGTAGGTCACTCCCCAGCTGGAACGGAGAGGCACTGATAGCTTAAACCGGTTGGACTTTACTTTACTGTTTTTATTCAGAAATTCTCAGGAGATTTGGTGTCTGCCTGGCATGCCAACTTCTTCATACACACCGCCGTCTGGTTTCTGCCTTAGAGTAAACGCTTGGGTTTTAATGCTTGTCAGTGTGTGAGTGGGATTCTGATTCATTTCAGTTCATTTCAGATGTTTGATTTAAAGGTCAGTTTCTCTCTGAAACAGAATTCAGAACTTTTCAAAAGAAGGTCAGCAAATTGTACACTACCATTCTAAAGTTTTTGCACACTATAGGTTATAGCACTTATCCATTTGTTTCATAAACTGCACTCATTAACACTTTTACCCCTTTTGGCTGCCACTTAATAGCTAATGAAATATCTACCAATACTCTGTGATCCACATTATAATTAGAATTAATTAGGGTTAGGGTAGATAAGTAGTGGTCTATATGATATTTATAGCTAATAAAGGTACTCAAATGGTGAAAATACACTTACATGTTAGCAAAGAGTATTGAGTGTAGATTTGTTAGCAAAGTGTACTGAGTGATAAATATCGAGTAAGTGAGTATTGTGTGCAAAAACCTTGGATTGGTAGTGTACCAACTCAAATATGCAAAAAACGCACAAAAGTATTCAGACAGGCCTAAATAGTGTGTCCAGTTGCTTTAAGAGCAGGTTAAAGGTCAGCTGATTGATTTCCAACAAATCAGGAGTAGTTGTGAATGTGTGTGTATGAGCCCGGGGCCAGCAGGCCGTTCTCTCAGTGATTTCCATGCTGAGACATTCGTTTAAAACTGAGCTGTTGACACTGACATATTAATGCAAACAGAGAGTCTCATTTCCACACGATTAGCAAACACTGCTTTGTTCATGCAGGAATCGTTATTGTCTTTAAGACAAATACACAGAAAGATAAATTGTTTGAGAATATTCATTACATTAGAATTCACTGCAATATTTTCCCCCTCACCTTAAACACAGTCCAGGCCAAGGCATGTTTGGTTTCTGAGGTTTCGTCTTTGCCCTGAAGCTATGAGGCTAAATATTGTCTGCTTTAATCCACATTTATAGATAGATAACTATGTCATAAGGTCACAGAAACCATATAAGCAAGTGTATCAGACTTTGTAACAATTTACCAGTTTGTTTACAACAACTGACATAAACCTGTGATCATTTATTCCAACAGGTGCCATTTATCTTTGCTTTCGCCAGTAATGTAAAGAAAAGTGGCCCCTTATAGTCACTCGTGAACACACCACAGCACACAGTGAGAACAAATTCTTTCTCTGCTTTTAACCCATTCACCAAGTGAAGCAGGGGGCTGCCAACGAGGGGCAGCTGGGGAGCAGTGTGTGGGGACGGTACCTTGCTGAAGGGATGGTACCTTACTCAATTGGGATTTGAACCCACAACCTTCTGATTGCAGGGACAACTCCCTAACCACTAGACCACCAGCTGCCCTTATATAACACCTGTGTCAGATGACATAGCAAATATAGTGACATACTCAGGTGACATAGCAGTTTATGACAGTTTAAAGCACAATGTACCTTACAGTAACACAGTACTGATCATGTATCACAGCTTGTCAGGTCTGGATGGTTAAACAAAAGTGTGACCATTAAGTGATTTTCATTTAAACATTGTTTTCAGTCTTTTTGCACATTTATTACACTGTAATTACGGAATCTGTATCATCTCTGTATCAGGCTTTTAAGTAAAATAAGTGTGCAGTTTCTAGTGATATTATATATATGATATATTATATTATAATAATAATTTATATATTATCACATAATGACATATTCCCTGTCAAACATTTTTGCACAAACTGAGATATTCTACAGTTGTATGTTACTCACTTAATTTTGACTAAAAATATATTCAACATTCATTTACAGTGCGTTCACCATTTGAGTTCCTTTATTAGCCAGAAATTGTCAATTGTTTATTCATCACTACTGACCTGAACGAAACAGTAAATGAGTGCATTTAAAGTTAAAGGACAGTCCAGAATTTGACTCTGTTGTCATAACATGCTGTCATTTCACCTCATGATGCAACCCAGTGTCACCTAATATTAGGGTTATCTGAGCTCTACATCAAAGCAACTTAATGCCTATTAACATAAAGCTTTGTCTGTGTTTATGTCGGGGTATGATCTTTAGAATGATTCACTTCTGTAGGTGTCCTGCAGCCTTCTGAGCGCTGCCCAATTTTTACCCAATTAATTAACAACTTTGGCTTAAAACGAGCGTGTGATGGGTTACAATTAGCACAGGGATAACTAGTGGATCATAAACTTTCATTAGTCTTTAGCTACATTAACCTGGTAGTTGCAGTGCAAATCTAAGCATGCAAGCGTTTTTCTACTATTTAATGGTTCAATGAATATGCAAGTTTGGAGTCAGCTTATGCCCTAGTGGTTAGGGAGTTGGCCCTTTGTAAGGTCATGGGTTCAAATCCCAGGAGTGCTATTATCCCCACACTCTGCTTCCCGCGCACGGTGTTCCTGGCTGCCCGCTGCTTCACTTGGTGAATGGGTTCAATGCAGAGGAAGTACTTCGAGCTGTTCACGCTGTGTGCTGTGGCGTGTTGACGTATGAGAAATTAGCCACATTACACTTTACGTCTCTTGGCTAACATCTCATCATAACGTGATGAATAATGTCAACCGATGTCTTAAACACAGCCGCAATGCAAACACAGAATAGTCAGATACTGACAATAATGAGTCAGTGAGTGTGTTGAGAAACTCCATCGTAAAGGGAACGGTCACTTCCTCTGGTCCTGTGGTAAAACTTCTTTAAATTTAAAATCAGAATGAAAAGCTCACTTCCTTATGATGATATTAATATGTTGAGCATGTAGAGAGTGAAAATAATGCAAAGTATTTAACCTCCTATATTAACTCCTTAATTAAACGTCTCAATAGCGCAGCTAAAAGGGCATGAAGAATGGTGATGCTACTGCCTAGAACATTTTGTCACTGTGTCAGACATCACAAGAAACTGCAGCTTTTAATAAAAAAGACAGATCTTTTGGTTGAGGTAGAGGTTAGAGTTGGGTTAGAATGTGGATCACAGCAGCCTCCAGACATTAATAATAGATTATGGAACTCGCATTAGTGTGCACCTATCAGTGCATGTGCAGAGTCTTAAGTAGATGCAGTGGGTGTTTAAATGAATGCAAGCTTATGTTCAGCCCATGGCTCAGCGTTCAGTGTGTGTAACTGTAATCGGACTCTTTCATTAAAGTTTTAAAGGATGAACAGAGCAGTGACCTGCTGACCTTCTGAGTTATTGTGGCCTGAACAAAATCTCGAACCAAAAGATATGAGCAAAGTGCACCACATACACACACGCAGCAGAGCTAGCAGTGAAAGATGAGAGTGGTTTTGCACTGGGTCTGGAATGTATTCTGTATTGTGTGACAGAGTGTTGAATGTGATATGTTCTGCTAACACTCCACCATTCGCGCCACTTCACAGAAGACCTGAGCAGAGATGTTCACTAACTGCTTAATTTGAGTCACAGTTCATAAACATCAACTGGATTAGCTGTCATGCTTGCTAGCTAGAATACTTTCAAAATGACTAACAGCTTTGAGCGCTTCTGTCTTTTTAATGCAAGTCCAAATCAAGTATCCTAACCCTGGGATGGTAGTCTGAGTAGAGTCTTGAGTCTCTGAGGTGTGCGTCTGAGTAGAGTCTTGAGTCTCTGGAGTTCTAATCTTATTCAAGTCTTGAGTCTCTTGGGTGGTAATCTGGGTACAAAAGTCACAATTTATTGAACATGCGACTCAATCACAGTTGCTGTCTCAAGGCCTCACGTCTGGTGCTAAGGTAACGCTAGCGACGTCATCATTTTTTGGAGATTAATGGTCACCCTGTGCCAACCTCCATAAACCGAACAGTAGTTTATTTATATTTATTTATGTTTATATTTCACTGCTTGTGTCATTTCAACATTGAGCCAGTGTTCAATTAAAGGGAAGTTCTTGGTAGCTAACTGGCTGTGTGACCATCCCATCATCACAAACTATCTGTAGACTGTAGTCAATTTACATTTACATTTACGGCATTTAGCTGACGCTCTTATCCAGAGCGACGTACATCAGTGCTTAAGAAGTCCACA
>JBBPDB010135337.1:0-15888 GCA_037974465.1 Brachypetersius altus
AGGCAAATATCCCTGGAGTCAAATTGACCCCTGAGGGTGAAAAGTGCTAGTAAATTTGAGGAGAATAGGAGGGTTAAGGACTAAGCACTAGCAGTGACAAAGTCCAGTCTGCCTGTGCCCTGAATTATAATGTCAAATAAAGTCAGATTCCTTGTCTTATCAAGGAAACTTCAAGTGCTGGCCAAAGTTAGTGTGAGTAAATGGAAGCTATCAGACCAGCTCCATTACAGTGCGGCCGCTAGCTCTCACCTCAGCTGGGAGTCCCTCCTGCATTCACTGAGGCAAAACATGATTTGTGGCCATGCACCAAAAATCCTATAGATTATAGATTATTACAGGAGCCGAGCATTTCTCTCCAGTTTGCTCAATATTGTTATAACTGTATTAGTTATCTGTCAGATCAAGCAGAAAAATAATATTTCAAGAGGGATGAGCAGTAATTCTGAATGTAAAACGCTTAAGGAATATTTAGCACAAAACCGATAGTGCTGATCCTAAAATGTGTAACATAAACACCTATGGTCACCTATGAATAAATAAAAAGCCACTGTGCTATGAATGGACTAATCTTTGACTATTTTGCTGCTGAGGAACTGACAGCTCCCTCAGCCAGAGCTAGGGCTTATCAGACTAAAACACGGCTAATGGACTAAATGGACTAAATGGCTTTTTATTATTTTTTGTACAATCTTTTATTAAACCATTAAGCTACATCATTTTATTATGAATATAGGGGTTTAAGTCCTCTACTTAACTCACCTGCCTGTGATAAAACCCCTATACTGTGTGGCCTCTCATAGCTACAAGACACCTTATAGCTCCATTAATTGAATGAACACACAAACGTTGAAAAGAAAGACACAGGTGCAACGCTGGCGGCCCTTCCTTTGAATAAGCATGTAAATGATGTAGTCCTCACCGAGCGCTAATTACCTGGTCCACCTGGCGCATTTGAATTTCCCATTTGAATCTGAAGTTCTTTCATGTGAGCAAACGTAACCTTTGCTTGTGCCTCACACTTCACCCCATATCTACCCACAGACATATGGCACAAACAGATCCCTCAGTAAACACTTGCAGAAAATTGCAGTGAATGTGAGCCAAAGAATGTTAGAACGCATGTAGTTTATTTTAAACTGTTCATGATTCTTTTGACTTTATAAGCAATACATAAAATAACAGGAATGAACACAGATCAAGAACAGATTATAGATGTGTTTGCGCAGGAAAATCACCAAACAGTCCTTTCTGTCCCGAGTCTGCATTCTCTCTTCATGTCTGTGTGGGTTTCTGCCCCAGCTGTGTGTGAGTGTGTGAGTGTGCCGATCTTTCCAGGGTGTCTCACTGCCTTTCCTCCATGACTGCTGCGATAGGCTCCAGCATCCTCTGGCTAAGGATAGGTGGTTCTGATAATGGACTTCGAGTTTGGTCCCATTGCAAACAAAGAGGAGTTTTTTTGGCTTTCAATCACTTTGATTCTCAAACCACATTTGATGTATTGCAACAGTGCACTCCCTTTGATGAAACTTGGATGAGAAGATGTCTGACTGCCACAGTGTAAGACATGCAGTCAATTCCAGAGTTACAGCCCCCCTCCCCTCAAGGAACTGGGCAAGACCAGCAAATATGATTCAAATATTAATCACAAATCTTTGGAGAAAATGCTGTAAAAGTCATTCTTTCAAAAGTGTTGTTTGGGGTATTTCCAATAAAGATTCCTCAACAATCCCTCTTTGAGAAAATCTTTCTTTTTACTGCTCTCAGAGTCCAGGAACTCCATTGCTGTGGAAGACCAGTAGCTGGGTGTGAATATGAAGTTACACATTTAAAAACCCTTTCGTTGTGGATCAATATGGGTGAAACAGGCGTCAGGTTAAATGAGCAGGTTGTGGATTTGGGCAGGTCAGGAAATGAAATCTGAAATTTGTTAAATATGGATCACTGTTGCTTTGGGGCTGTTAGCTGCTAGTGGGGTGGAGCCTTTGGTGAATAGGAATATTATAATGAATTCCACTAAATGCCAGTAGATCTAAGCCCAAAACTATCTGGCTCTGCCAGGAGACTGAAACCTTTGTGGGTCCTTCAGCAAAATAATGACCACAAACATCCACTCAGAAATGTTTCACCACAAGATGAAAGGTTTGCAGTGAACCTATCAGTCTCCAAACTATAGCCCAGTTTAAAACATTAAAATATGGCTGAATATCAAGTAACTTGTTCTCCAACCTCAGTGCTGTTAGTCTCACCTGGGGAGACTATATATTTAAAATAATAATTTTATATATAAAATAATAACGGGGTGCAAAAAATTGAATATTGTTTATTCAATATATTTCATATATAATTTATTATACATTAATATATTTACTGTATTCATGAGGGGTGTTAAAAGCTCTGGAATAAATCTAGATATTGACATAAAATCCTTTTTGGAGCAGGTCACAGAATTATTACAGACATGAAATCATTTTGCTAAACAAAACTAGTCTGAGTTGCTGCTAGTTGCTCAGTACCTTCCGTCCTGCTGAAATCTTTCCCCTGTGAGGGGCACTATTTCTGCATTCTTTTATTACGTCAAATGTCCCCAATCCATTTTTTCCCCTGGGAAATTTAATTCTATCTCTATTACCTAAATTCAAGTATGAGTAAGCATAAAACATCCCCTCTGACTCAACTGCCCTGTTGCAAAGAGGGTGAGTGTAATTTCTGAGAACCTCTTAAACAGATTCTCTGAAACTGTTTATTTAATCCTAATGCATTGTGGTTTTAGCGACAGTCTGGTTAGTGCGCTTGTGTTCCACTGCTGGAATTAAGACTAAGGCCAGATGCAGGCGCTTATGGAGCGACAGGTAATTGAGTCGAATAAAGACTTGACTGACAGAAATGAATGCTGCTCCATACCAGTTTGTTAATGAGAATTCCATTTTCTGTATAATTCATTATATAAGATGTATATAATAGTGAATTTTGTAACATGTGCCCCTGCGGTGTCTCCGTGTCCCGACTATGTTGTTGTTAATGTTTGTTGTTGTTTTGGTATTTGTCTGCACCCTGGCCCAGACCCTTGATATCATGTTCACCCAAGTATATAAAACCCTTGTGTTTTAGTTAGTTATTGTGGAACCTCTGTATTATTAGTCATCTTGCCTTGGCTGTGTCTCTTGCCTAAACCTTTTGGATTATAATGTGTTGCTTTGTTGATCGACTTTGTTGATGTTATGTTTGAATGCAATGTTAACTGCAGCCTTCCACATGAAAGCAAGAGCTTGTGCTTTTAAAATGTTGGTACCCAGCTGTGCAGCCCATTGCTTTGGGGTCTGAAGGAGCTATTATGTCACATGTGGTGTAAGACTTAACTACCGGAATGGGGTCCAATCAGTGCTCACTCCGGCCGGTGCCACCCTAAGCCTTGGAATGGCCATGCCTCGTACTGGTCCTGACTCAGAGTGACTTTATTTACAAATTAACCATTTAATGATACATTGCATACATTCTAAATTCCCTTAAAGCTAGATGATAAGTCAGAAGATAAATATAAATATAGTGAGTATATTTCCAAGTTAGTCTTGAGTCGTTAGATTGAGTCGTTCTGGCAGCTTCTGACTGGGGCTTTTACAGTCGAGGCTTGCAGGAGGACTCTGCAGTGCAGGGTATCAGCATACGTGAATTATGCATGAGACACTGTGTGGCACTGATATTTTATTAAAATATACCTCTCTTCTATTCTTACTGATTTTCATGGGTGCCACATTTACCACAAACAAAGCACACAAGTGCACTACACACAGATTCACAGAGAGAGGAGGGCTGGATCAGTGTCCTTTAACGGAGCAGCAGGCAGATATGGTCTATATGAGCCCCTTGTGGCCAGAAGGAAAAAGAAAAACACATCCCAGCTCAGTACAATCACTATCACAGCATTATCTGTGAATCTGGCAACAAACAAGATTAAGAATAATTAAAAATGGCACAACCTTAGAGAGTAAAACTGAAGCAAGTTAATGACGTTCACTCTGCCATCTGCTCATACCAAACTCCTAACATCTAGCTGTTCAAACACATATTTCTCATTTTAGTGGTCCTCATATAAGAGGTTTTGATTCTGAAATCTGATTGGCTGAGCCATGTTCAAAGCCATTGTGCACATACCCAGATTGGTAGACCCAGATTATGCACAGAATTGGTAGAAGACCTATTGACTGGTATATTGCTTCACAATCATAAACTTCTGTTATGGTTAGAATTGTTTAATGTGATTAAAACAATAAATATATATAATTTATATATATACTATTTATTTTGCCTGTTTGTGCAGAACACTAGTACACTAGAACATCTCGAGCTAATCGAAGTCACCCACAGACGGGTGGATTCCCCTTTTGAGATATTTTTTATTCACTATTTATCACAAATACCATCTGCTGACAAGGTGCCGAGAATATCTTGGCTTAACTAAGAGGCTGGAGTGGAGAAACAGTTCCACATTCCAGAGCTGCGCTATTTTTAGCTCAGCCCTCCCCAGGGGTCCTGATGGGCTTCACCTTGCTTGAATGTGATGTAAACAGGGAGTCTACAAAAGTTTCCCTACAAAGTCATGCACAGCTCTTGTTATTGCACATTTACAACTCTACACGTGCACACACACCTGTTTACTCCCGGTGGTATATACCATATAGCTAATGTGCTTTATTAAGATACAGGTGTAATCTGCAGTTCTTTCTCATGCATGTGTCGTGTTCACACTTCACACATCAGTACTTTTTTTTGGTGGCATCTAATAATGTATCATTGTAAAATGTCATAATGTGTCATCATTATTATGTACTGCATATTTATACAAGATGATAACATTATTAATTGGGTGGAATAACAAGTATTAGATAAAAATATATCGCCTGCATATGCCAGGCAGAACATATGCATCACTGAAACTGTGTTCTTTGCGCTGAAGCTGCATGTAAGCTCTTGGCCCAGGACACTGGCATGACACCTGGCATCGCGACAGGAGCAGGGCGGGCTAGTGCCAGCATGCAGAAGGCTTCCCGGCACTTTCTGCCTCACAACAATGACGGTGTGTTTGCCAATCTTTTGAATAATGTATTCATAACAAGAGCTTGGATAATGTTCTAATTAATGAAGACATCTCCTTTACTCTAGCTCTCTCTCTCTCTCTCTCTCTCTCTCTCTCTCTCACACACACACACACGCTTCTCTCCGTTTCACAGCAGCCAATATATACAGCAAGGACAGTCATTTGTGTGCAAAATTGAAATGTTATGCTGTTTTCTCTCTCACTGTCATGCCTTTTGCAGGAGGCAATTATGCTCATTGACTACTTAAATGTGCATCTAGCAGGTGCGCTTTTGTTTTGTTTATATCAAATCTTGGTTATACCCACTGTGGTAAGATTCAAACAAAACAGTGTCACAATACATCTGCCACAAATACATGTTTGTGTGTTCCTTTTTATTTGTATCCACATGCAAGACATACAGGATGTAGCTCCACATTTAGTCGATATTCTGAAAGAAATGGGATGTTTTGGACACAGACTTGTCTCGGAGTTCAGCAGCCTTTAAATCCACTAGTCCACTAGTAATATTTCTCTGTGATGACCGACTACGCCAAAATCGACAAAACTAAAGCACTGAAAACAAAATAAAGCACAGACAGTGTTGGATCAAAACAACTTTGGTCAATACAAATAACAGCGAAAATAATCTTCTTGAGGTAGAGGACACTTGTACTTCCATCATCACACACACACATTACAAACAAAACAGCAATTCTCAAAGAGGGTTCTTAACTCTCAGTCTTAACCTCTTTGGACTCTACCTAGACTCAGACTTGAGTAGTCCTCAACAAAGCCTATCTTGACTATAGCTCTGCCATCAACACACTGTTTAGGCTCTAAACTTTCACAGTTGCAACTGCCTCTTTAGTGACAACACACACTGTTATATCTGTGTTTTGACAACAGTAAGAATGCCGGCCTTAGAGAAACAGATAAGCCTCCTGTCACTCCGGCTGACATGCAAGCATCCTGCATCTAGAATCAAGTATGATTATTGCATATTTCCAAATTGGACCTTTTAAAGTGAATGTTACGATATTTACTTTTTTTCCATTCTGCTTTATGAGGTACTTTATTTAAGAATGAACAAGAGATTTGTTTTTTCAAGTTTCTGTAAACACTGCATAATTTCTCTTATTTTGATGTTTTGTCACCTCCTTTAAAATTATGCTTTAAAGAGCAATATTATTTGGATATTAGGAGAAATACTGTCAGCGGTTCTTAAAAACTAGGGCAAAGCTGTTCAGGTCAGCTACTGATTAATTTTCTTTGCTTTGTTCATTTGCTTGTTTGTTTGTTTATGGAGAGAGTATACAAAGCATTAACATAATATAAACAAAGAAGGGAACAGAAAGTTCACATTAGATCCTGGAATTAATGTACCAGTTTATGTGCAGTTTTGCAAAGTCTCAGGCTTACTGTCTGCATAGAACAAAAAGGAAGATTTGGCTGGTATGGGATGTGTTGCAGAAACATTATCTAGTTAAGCACTCTGTGGAGTAATGAAACAAAAAAATTATCTCTTTGGGAACAAACACCAGAAATTCAGTAAAAGAACACCTTGCCTTCTATTAATCATGAGGGTGGATTTATGCTTTGTGTGGCTACCGATGGTACGGGACGTAATTTGGCAACAAAATACCACTATCAACAAATGTGGGTAGATAAATTCCCCAGTCAGTGAAGAAGCTGGAGAAGAAAAAAGACCAGATATTACAATAAGACAATGATCCAAAACGTACATCCAAGATCCAAGATTCAAAATGTTTATTGTTTTTCAAAGCTAAGCTAAGAAATCAATATATGTAAACAATTTAGACTATAATGTGTCGTGTGAATATTTATACTGTAAATATAATATGGGAAGTGCAAAGTGACATTGTGCAAATAGTTTGTTCTTTATAAGTAAGAATTGGGATTTAAGTCACATCTGAGTAATGAAAGTACTAAGATTGAGAAATTAATTTTAGCAGATGTGTGCATGTAAGTATAAATAGCAGTGTTTACAATTGGAACACAATGTAACTACATTACTAAATAAGACTATAAAAAAAGGTAGTACTGCTGTGTAGTATACCGACATTAGAGAAAGTAAGGCATATCCTGGCTGAGGAGCCTTGATGACCTTTTTCCATTGTATTCTGCAATGTAAAAAAAACAATCAAACAGAGAAAAACTGCTAACTGGTAACAGGGAACTAACTGGTAACTGGAAAACCTATGGCCATATCCCATTTATGCTTACATTTGTCCAGTAAGTTTGATTCAGGAAATAAATAATTATGCATTAAAATCTGTAGAAATGTTTTAAGTTGTTCTACGCAGATGATGCATTTGCAATAATCATTTAGAGCGGAATGCTCAAATTTGTTTTTCTTATAAACACTTTTGAGTGCAACTCCTTTGTATTTCATTACCTATTAGACTCTGTCTGCAAATACCTAAGGAACCAGTTCATTTAACTTATTTAGCAATTTTATTTTTTGGTAGAATCTTTGCATAAATTTGAGATCAAGTACAGCAAATAAGACACTGTTTACTTCCTTGCTTGTGTTATGATTTAGGAGCTCTGACACCAGCACTAGAAGCATACAATCCACAAAAAGAGTTACAGAGCATAAACTCAAAATTGCCATGACATGTTGTAAAAAGAATGTGACTAAAAACAGAATGAATGTAATTTCCTCATGCCTGCAGAAAAAGAGCCTGGCCTGGATTTGTGGTGCAGTGCCAAGCGAAGAAGGTGGACTGAATTAACAGCAAGGAAATCTCACTGTGTTAATGTATCAGACTGATCCAAGACCAGTTTTGTGCCTTCTCCTGGTCATTAAAATAAGTTTGGCTGGAGGAAACTGGTATTTTACCAGCATCAAATGTTCACCCAGAGCTTATTTCATCTGCAGCCAACAGATAAATCCTCCTCCTAAAGCCATTGTGTGCTCTGTGAAAGTGTTGTATTGTCTACCATGAAGAAGATCATGAAGAAGAGTGAAGATACAGAAATATCCAGATAAGAGGACCATTACAACCGTCATCAGTTTTGTCCTGTCAGTAACAGAGTAAATCAGATCAATATCAATTTCATTTATCTGATATATATCTTATATCTATGTATCAATCACCTAAATGATCCAGGCATACTGAGAGATCACAAGGGATCAACAGGGGCCATGGGTTCTTAATTAACTGTACACATAAATAAAAAATGTGCAGTTATCCTTCATCTTGACATGAATAAGCTCCTATTTCACCTACTTGGGTTTTAAATGTGCAGTCTGTCTACATTCAAGTGTTTTGGAGTTTCGGCTCAACATCTGAAACCACTAACAGTGTAATGAACTTTAATCACTATGCTGCCCTGGCATAGCGAGGGGACGCAATTATGCTGTTATAAATGATAGCACTTGATGAGCATGTGGTCTTTCTGCACTGACTACATTTTAAAGGTAGTAATTGTAGCTAAAGCTAAATCTGTGAAATTAGCTTGTGTTGAAATCTGTGTTTTTGTGAAGTCCCAAAACAGCAAATTTAATCTTCATCTGCTCTTTCAGCCTACAGCACGTAAGGAGTGCGTAAGGAGCCAATTAGAGGGGGAATAAAAACAGGTTGGAAAATTGTTGTGCATCATAAATTCTAATGTTTTTTTTTGTATTATTATTAACTGCTGTGTTTAGTTGGGTGTTTGTGTTTTGATTGGTTTATGGGATTTTTGGTTTTGTATTTAAGTTCTTTAGGGACCAACATGGGTTAAGTTCTTTAGGGACCGCCAACCAAGATAGCCTCACAGCTACCACAGAGTGAGAGAGCCTCACAGCCACCACAGAGTGAGAGAGCCTCACAGCCACTGCAGAGTGAGAGAGTCTCGCAGCCACGAAGTGAGGTCGAGAGTGTGTGCGAGAGAGCGCAGCCGACGCCCCGTGTCTGCGCCGAGGCTCTTGCGTCTTGTGTCTTTGCCTAAACTCCTGTGTTCCTTGCCAGCGCAGAGACAGCTCCTGGTGGGTGTATTAGAGGGGAATAGCATAGCTACAGAGGCTAGCGTGGTTAGCGGGAGGGGCACAGCAGACAGTCCAGAGCACGAAGCTGTAGGCCAAGTAGTTGGGCGGCTAGGCCAGTCAGAACAACTGCTAAACCTGTTAGCCGGGCTGCTAGAATAGTTAGATCAGCAGCTAAGCCTGAAAGCCGGGCAGCTAGGCCCATTAGCCTTGCAGCTAGGCCCATTAGCCTTGCAGCTAGGCCCATTAGCCCAGGAGCTAGGCCCATTAGCCCAGAAGTTAGGCCAAATAGCCCAGGAGCTAAGGCCTTTAGAGGGCAGAGAGGGGCCGTCAACCCGACCAATGGCTGGGGGTTGTTATTTGGGGGGAGCGGGGATCCAGGGGTCTTTGAGAGCTTCCATGGAGCTCCCCGGAAGGGTCTCCGACCTGGGGGCCAGGGAGGAGCCCCCAAACAGGAACTGGTCACGGAGAGATCTCAGTCCTGGAGGTCATGCAGGGGCTCCATGGTGAGAGTGCAGCCCTCGAGGACAGTAAATGGGCTCCCTGAGATGAGCTTCCAGGAGGGGGCTCGGCCCAAAAGGACTGTGAGGGGTTTCCAGTAGGGGAATCCACCCACAAGGACAGTAGTGGGTTTTCTGCTGAGGAGCTCCCCGGAGAGGGCTCCGCCCCAAGGACAGTCAGAGATTCCCAGGCTTCGCCCCCGAGAACACTGAGCTCCACGCCTGAGGACAATGAGGGACTCCCAGTAGGGGGCTCCACTCTTGAGAGCAGTGAAGGGATCCCAGTGCGAAGTGTCAGACAAGGGGACATTCAAGGATATGTGCCCGGGAGGGGCTCACACAACACTGCCCTTTGCCTCTGACTTCCCCTCCTCTGCCCTTGGGATGTTGTGGGGGTCTGTTTGCACCCCAGTGGGACGTTCTAGGCGGTGGGGGGGGTGGGGTAACGTCAGGGCTGGGGGATGGTAAGCAGGCCACTAGATGCCGTCTTTTTTCTGTTCTTGGTTTTAGGTTTTGTTTCAGGGACTTTGGTTTTTGTTGTATTATTATTAACAGCTGTGTTTAGTTGAGTGTTTGTGTTTTGACCGGTTTTTGGGGTTTTTGGTTTTGTATTCTTTAGGGGCCGACAGTTTTGTTTTGCTTCGTTTTGAAAATAAAAGAGTGCCTACCTTCATTTGGGAGATAGGGGGAAATGTGATAGATAAACATTAACCCAAACAGGTAATATACTGCATTTAGAGTGCTGTAAGCCTTTGGATGTCCACCACAGAGAGAAATTCAGCCGACTGCAATTAATTTCATATAAAAAGTCTGATTTCATCTGAAAGCCTGATTTTAAGAGCCCTCTCTCATCACAAACAGAAACTTGCTGATAAGGCTCCTCCAACCATGCTGCACTGCAGCAGCAGCTGAGAGAGGGGCGTTAACATTTGTCGATGGTTCACCGCAGCAAAAGATTTCCCATCCCCTGGGAGTCATAGACGGAGTAGCACACTGCAGGCTACCCATGATTTACAAGCTTATAAAGCCAGAAACAGCCTTGCCGGTCCCCTCACTCGCAAACTAATGGAGCTGTTGCTGCTTCATGCAGGCCTCTAGCACTGCCTTGGTCAAAATGAGTCTGAAATTATTCTCAGCTAGAACAACACATTTATATGGATGAAAAATTACAAGAAAACCTTCATAAATGAGGAGAAAAATTTTATTATAGTACCATTACTATTACTTACATATGCTCAATAGCATGCATAAAAATACAGTACAGACATTGTTGTCCCTTTTGAATCAAGAATGGCTGTTGTGCAAAATGAATGCAATGAAAACGGAATCATGTAAACATTATAAACACTGATGTAAAATATAAACTCTATTTGAATAAAAAGTTGAAACATTCCATTTACATTTCCAAAGAAATCTGGTACATAATATCACTGAAAGATTCAGAGAATCCAAATACATTTTTGTTCATAAATGACAAGGGCAAAAGCAGTATTGGATGGTCGTGATGTTTGGGTATTCAGGCAGTACTACAATAACAACAGACACAATTCTGTTGTGGAAATCACTTTATGGCCCAAGAACACTTTCAAAGAACACTTTCATCCACCGTTCGAGCATTCTGAGATGCAGGTTAAAACTTTAACATGCGAAGAAGAAACCATGAATACACATCAGTCAGAAATGTTGCTGCCTTCTCTGGGAAAACAGAGAAAGGAAAAGTGTTCCATGGTCTGACAAATTAAATTAAAAAATTGTTTTTGAAAATCATAGATTCCATGTCCTTTGGGCTAAAGAGGAGATGTTATCAGTGCAGCATTCAAAAGCCACCATCTGTGTCAGTGCATTAGTGTGTCAGTGCATTAGTGTGTCAGTGCATTAGTGTGTCAGTGCACGGTGAACTGGTGTCAGATACTCTTCTTAGGTGCTAAAGACTCTTCTAATGTTCTTGTGAGATTAGAAGCTCAGTAAAAAAGGCTTTTTTGTTTCAATCAGACTATTACTTAAATTGTACTGCAACTGAAGTTTTTTGTTTCGCAATTTAAAAAAATAGTCACCTCTACGTCATACTGCCGGGAACTCTATAGGCATTTTCTGACTGTTCCTCACATGGCTCTAAACAATGAGACAGCTCATACAGGATCCCAGGCTCTCCACTTCTTATGCAATAATGTTGGCCTTGGGCCAGTGCAAACTTCAGGCCTCATGTGCACAACATTCATTCACAGAGACAGAGGTTACTGCATGACAAGCTGTTCAGAGAACAAAAGCATATTTGAATTGGTGTGTGTATGAATGTGTGTGCAAGCGAATCAAGTAAAATTAAGCGCATAACATACTCATGCTTTCTTTCATTTTCTTATTGAAGAAACTGATAAAGAAATTGTACATTTGTATACTAGCTGTTTGATCTAAATTAGGACGACGAAGCCCAACCTTGTTGCTTGTCACATAGCAAAAGCAGCTTTACAGAATCCAAGTTCTAATGAGTAATATAATATGACTGCATTTTTACATGTCAAAAATTTAGACACATCGGAGAAAACGAACCCTCCAAAGCAAGGGCGAGGAAAACAACACAAATGTGACTGAAATGTGACATAAATCTGACAGGCCTTTGTACAATAAAAGTGATAAATGACCAAACTGAAGGTTGATTCGTCCTCGTGTTCTTGCTGGCGAGTTATAACTGCTGTAATGTCCCGTAGACTAAAGGAAGTGCGAATTCGAGGTTTACTTTAGTCTGAACACTCAAACATACGTAACTCTCAAGCATACTTATGTTTAGCTAAGTAGTATGACCACAAGAGAACACAACAGAAATCTGTTATTTGTCTCTTTAAGGCAGATGTCCATGATTCAGTAATTAGTGACAGAGTAAACTGAGGACAGCTGAGGCAAGATAAAACAGAAAACCTTTTTTTCTTTTCTCTTTTCCTTGATGGTGGCCTTGTTCACCATGCATGAGGATTTGGTATCCTACAGTGTAATTCATGCAGAACAGGTCTACTCCTCTAAGTCAGGCAGAGTTACATTAACTTTACTGATAAATTGCCTGATCCTTAGTGCAAAGTTATATTTTGCACTAAAGTGCAGATGTGAACACTGAGGCAGTCTTATTAGTTTTTGACATTGAGCTTTTAAATGTTCTGTTTATACCTTTTTAAAAAATATATATATGCTGAGTAGGCTAAAGATTTTGATGCAGCAAACTGTTACGTGGTTTTGGTGGTTTGGCCCCAACAGAAGCATTAGCATGACTCTGGCTGCTCCATGGCTGATTCTCCGATTTGCCGATACTTGCATATGTTCATGTTTATCTATATTAATGCTGCCTTCAAATCATGTTGTAATCCTGTTTTCATTTAAAATAGTATTAATAATTAGTATAGTATTAATCATAGTTAATGACTGAATGAAGTGAGGCTTATCATACACTTACAAATTCATTTAAATTGCATCATTATGCAATATAACGTTTACACAGTGTTTTTATTATAGATGTCTAGTCCTGTTTATGAGGTGATGACAGTTAATGATCATAATGAGCTCATGTATTGTCCTTTGTCGTCATAAAATCTGGTTTATAGTCATTTCAGTGAAGGACTAGTATGTGCCTGTATGGGGTTAATTATTAAACCCTCTTGGCTCTCTTCCTTGTGTTTCTCGGAGTTCAAGGTATGAAGTAGCCTAGTTTAGGCTAAGCTGTGAGACTTTGGACCTAACTAAGCTCATGAACAGATTAAATCCCCTTCATGGAAAAAAATATTTTCTCCACATAAATAAACACTCTCTGTAACACAGTACATATACACAGATCTATCTGTCTTTCTGTCCGTCTCTGGTGGACGCTTAATGATACAGATTTTGAATACAGCTGCAGCACAGTTGCAAGTGTAAGCGATTTTTTGGCAATTAAATAGATCATAGTCATAGCCACACACTGACTGCAGTATAGAGTTTGTCCCACTTTTTTATGCTTTTGATTTCGGCTAAAACTATATTCAGGTTCTTAGCTCTGGAGCAAAAGTTCAGTAAAGCAACAATGACTTCTTGCTGCAAGGTTGTTAAGCAGCTCAGGCTTGCTGTAGCTCAACACTGCCACCTCACAGCCTAAGGTAGCAGACACACATTTATCTCTAATAAATGCACTCAGAGATTACAGACCAGGACAACACCTTTCAGGGGCCCAAAGCAGTGGTGGGCGGTGGATAAGCTCCATTACTTGAGTAAAATAAATATAAATATTACTTAGTCAAAGTGAAAGTCCTAGTAGAAGTTCCCTAAATTTCTACAAAAGGATTTGTTTAATTGTATAAGTGTTCCTAAGTTTAAGTGTTCTTAAGTATCATAGTTATATTATTATCGAGGATCAGTTTCTATTAAATCCTATGTGGCTCCAAACATGACAATTATCATAATTTATTCACCGAGAAAAAATATAGCCAGATGTTTGCAATCAATGTTATGACAATCAGGTGTGAGTGGGTGTGGATCTGTGCATCATAGCACAAACAAAATAGATTTTTAAGGACTTCGAAAAAAGATTTGCTGATGCTATTGGTGATCATCAGGCAATACAATATTATAAAATAATTTTTAAAGAGTTTTGACTGTGTACAAATGGAAGAAATGTAAGACTTTTGTTAACCTCTCCCTGAGTGGTCAAGCATCACACGATCAGTCTGACAGCAATATGTAACAAAAGGCCTCTCCTGTATTGGCTAATGCTAATGTTTTTAAATCACACTAAACAATGGTGTACACAGCACAGACACTGTTCTCCAAAAGAACAGTTTCACTTTCATAAAAGGCTATAAGATGCATGTTTTGTGGGTACATAAGACAATAATATACATTTTTGGTTTAAATGATGGTGTTTTTTTAATGTATTATCAATTGTGCCAGTTGTGCTGCGTGATGTACTTGAACTGTCTACAACTGGACTACTTTACAATACTTTTGTTGTCGCCAACTGTATAGGCCTTAACATGCAAATAAGCAAAATAGTAAAATAATGTTACATTGGCAATTATGTATTAGTTTTCTACATAACGGCCAGTTTAAATGTAGCAGACCGAGTGTCTGTTTCCCAGACAGGGATGGTCCTGGACTACCCAGCATTCTGAATACACATTCTCTATTTAAAGAAGGCGGGAAATCAACCATCTGTGTGAAGTGTTCAGTTGGCATTCGTTAACACACCACGGCACACACTGTGAACAGCACAAAATCCTTTCGCTGTATTTAACCCATTCAGTAAGTGAAGCAGTGCCTGGGGAGCAGTGTACCTTGCTCGAGGGTATCTACCTCAGAGGTGCCACTGACAGTCCTGGAATTCACACTCATGACCTTATAATCACATGTGGGCAACTCCCTAACCACTAGACCACTAGACCAGGGCCAGTTGTAAATTATCAGTGTTTTAGACCTAGTCTTGGACTGGGGAGTGAGTCACTATTGGAAATTATTTTTAGTCTAAGGGTAGGATTAATCCCTGTCTGGGAAAATGGCCTCTAGTGTTTTAGGGTAACACATTGCTCTGCCTTATAAACAGCTGTGTTGCCCCTTTTCCAGGTTTCAAAAGGAAAGATCACAATCATTTCTGGGCGTGTTCTGCCTCCAAAAGGTAACGTCTATGTTGACTTAATCAGTCCTGTGTCAGTGAGGGAGTGTAGAATCTACCGAAGTACTAAAAATGAAATTACTGAATCTGAGAGGCTCTTTTCAACCTGTAGATGAACTGTTTTGATTAAGTGGAAACTACAAAAGGTTTATGCTGGAGACTCAGGAGTGTATGCTGGCTGATGGCTTTATCTTTTTATGCAAAAACATCTTTTGGCTTTGAATTCTTCTTCAGGATTCATATTCATCTATTCAGGTTGACCTGGTTAACTTTATGTACTGGTGAAAACAAACAAACTAGAGCTGGACGTTTTTGTGCAGTTTGTAGCCTCTAGATGGAGACAGAACAGAGGATAGAGGTGCACCATCCTCTCTTTTATCAACACGAAGACCACATGCATAGTGATGACTGAAGAAAAAATGTAATCAGTGTGAATTAATGTGAAGGTGTGCTTGGTTTATTCTTTCACAAAAAGTGGAATCAATAGAAGCACATGTTGATTTGTGTGTTCAGAATTCAGAACAGAGCAGAATACTAACTTACTTCATTTTAGTCAAGCTGTCAGAAAATACTAAAAACAAACAGAAGTTATAAATGCTGTGTTTTCAAAAACAGTAACAACAACAACAACAACAACAACAACAACAACAACAACAACAACAACAACAACAATAATAATAATAATAATAAAGATCGGAAG
>JBBPDB010135360.1:0-15887 GCA_037974465.1 Brachypetersius altus
GAGGTGGGCAGAGATTAATTTTTTGAAGGCCACCCCCCCCCCCCCGCGGACAGAGAGACCGAGACAAGTTTAAAACGTGCGCGATTTAAGTCAATAGCTTTGTTTTACTAACCATAAACAGACTTTGGGCTGCAAACATTGCAATCTAATGTTTAGCCACAAGGTGGCACTAATTCACCTTTTCTTTATAAGTGTGAAAAAAGTGTGAAAAAATATCATGCAAAATGTCACTACCTGTATATGCACTAACAATATTTTTTTTACCACTTTTTGTCATAAACTGTCTTTGTCATAAACTCCAGAGTTTTATGTCTGACATCCTGCTTACTGTCCTTTCACTTCAAATGCCCTCGTTAACTGTTTCTTCTCACTGTCTGTCACTTAGCACCTCAATAATCCATGATATAATTAGAATTATATTAGGTTGCTTTTTGTAGATCAGTAGTGATTAATAAAAATATGACATTTTTTGGCAAATAAGGGCACACAAATACTGAGCATAGTGTAAATGTTCAAAGAACATTGAGTGTATTTTAGTAAATATGAAGTGAGTGAAATGCAAATGCAGAAAATCTCAGTGTGTGCCAACCTTTTTGACTGATTGTGTAAAATCATTTTAGTAAAATCCAGATAACCCATGTCTATAAGCAACCTGTTATTCTTCACTGATGTAATCTGATCTGAAACCGAAAGCTCCTGATTTCAGTTAGAATGCCAGACTTCGAAAACATCTCAGCAATTTCAGCTTTCAGGAGCTCCCCAGTGACGTCTTTACCGTAAATGTCACTGTGAAAAAGGTGCATGAAGGAACTTTACCTGAACAAACTCTCCCACACCCTTTCTGCAATTATTTGGCCTGGTAGGTTAAAACGGATGACCTATATTTCAATCACCAAGTCCACTCCGTTTCCTGGCCATAGAGCTTTATTTAAATCAGCATTCCTGTACCAGGAAACTGTGAACCCACAACCTGGTGTAATCATGCAAAACCATGTAAAACTGAAGGTCATTGCTTTACACACCAATGCTCTTCGATATGATGCCATAGAAAAACCACAAAAACTAAAATGTCATTTAAATTCATGGTTCTTTAAAGGAATATCCAGCATTTTTCAGCCAGTTCTCTACCTGCTAGATACACTATATGGCTAAAAGTATTGGGACGACTGACCATTACACCAAAAGGGACTTTAATGACATTGCGTTCAGATAAATAGACTTTAATAAGGAGTTGGTCTCCCAGCTTTTGGAAGACTTTCCACAAGGTTTTGGAGTTTCTGTTGGGATTTGTGCCCATTCATTCTGTAGAGCATTTATGAGGTCAGACACTGATGTTGGACGAGAAGGTCTGGATCACAATCTCTGTTCCAGTTCATGCCAAAGGTGCTGGATGGGGTTGAGGTCAGGACTCTGTGCGGCCAGTCAGGTTCTTCCACACCGAACTCATCCAGCCATGTCTTTATGGAGCTTGCTTTGTGCACTGTCATCCTGGAATAGAAAAGGTTATTCTCCAAACTGGGTCCACAAAGTGGGAGGCATGGTGTTGTCCAAAATGTCTTGGTCTGCCGCAGCATTAAGATTATCCTTCACTGGAAGTAAGGGTGCCACCTGAATTCAATAATTAAGGTGTGTCCCAATGCGTTTGTCCATGTAGTCATGTTTTGTAGCAATAGACAATCATTTTGATGCATTTCCTTATGTTTAAAAAGGCTATCCCACCAGACATCCCATTCTGAAGCAATTTGAATTCTGTTCTAAGTGGGTTTTATGTTTATTAATTAAGGTTAAATCTAGTGTCTGTGAATCCAGACGTTCCAGTATATGTATTTGCACATTTTAGGTTAACCAATCCTCAAACAGCTCCATTTATATTTTGCACTACTTCTGGTGCCTGTCATGTATGGTTTGGTATCGTTACTCTATGGTCTCATTACACTAATGCACTGCCAGTCAGTCTTTTATCAGCTGTGTATCCTGTGGCCTCGTCTAATTTTTGCAAGCTGCACAACCATTAAATCCATGTGTCCTTAGACAAAAATCCTTTTCTGTCTGTGGTATTTGTTTGCATGCTCTGAACAATTCCATCTTCCACTTAAAGTGTCCTGAAGGAACCAAAGGTAGTTCTCTGAAGATGGTCTGATGAACCTTCTTTGGCAACCAGATTATTCCTGGATTCCCAAATAAAGCAGCAAGATGATATTGGACCTCATTCACTAATTCACAATTCACCATACCATACAGCCTCCCTTAGTGATGAAATATAATCTGCTTGCTTGGCTTCTAATGAACTGGGCCACTTAATGTGCTGAATACATATTAGCAAACAAACTAAAGATGCATGGAGAGTAAAGTGATCTGGAAAGCAAACTTTCCAGCTGAAATCCATGTAGGTCATTTGGCACCAAAGCATATGTTGGTGCAAAGCATATTAAAGTCTATGTATCTGAATACAATGCCATTCAAGTCCCTGTTGGTATACTTTAATGACCTTAACCCAGGGTTGGACGGGCCATTGGAATCCCCTTCAGCACCCCCCGTAACGACCTCGAAAACACCAGCCTTGGCTCAAAATGCCCTGCCTCAACCCCATCAAACACCTTCACAAATGAAGCAGCTCCACACAGGATGAAATATTGTAAAATGATTGCATCTGCATTGGCATCATCATCATGGCTCCCATCACCAACACAGTAAAGAAACTAAAGCCTGAAAATTTCTCTACACTGAACCATTTTACATTACGCACCCCCTCCCCTCCCCTCCCCTCCCCTCCCCTCCCCTCAATGAGTGGTCTCTCTCTCAGGCTCTCTTGAGATCTGAACAAAGTTTGAATAGTCTGAATTCCCCCTAATTATCACTGTCATGGTATCATGTGGGCTTGCATCTCATTTTTATGGGAAATGTTCTCACTTTTGTATCCATTATGTATAATATAACTGTAATATAATATAGTATAATATAATAACTACCCAAAACACATTTTCTCATAGTTTTTAGCCTGCCAGGAACTTGCAGCCACTGTTAAGTTCTCCTTTTTGAAGGACACAGCCTGTCTCAGTCTAAGAGGGCTGGTGTTCAGCAGTTTGGGCACTTAATACTTAACAAATGAGCTGAATGTGTTGAGCAGTCAAATCATCCAGCTGTACTGAACATCAGAACTGAAGAACCATAAATTCTCCGCTCCACTAAGAGTTAAGACTGAACAAAGAAACGACGCCCGACTCGTGAGCAAGTCAACTCTTTTAAATCGATTCTTTTCAGGAAATCGTACGAACCGAGTCACAAGTCTGAATAAAACGAGTCCAAACTTTGTCTTATTATTATAATAGAATATAACAGAATGAAAACATGATCCCGTTGAGTTACTGCGTTGTCTGTGATTAGCTACTGTTCCTATTTTACTAGTTTTTATTTTAGCTTTTACTGTTTTTCTAAGAGTTTCATTACTGGTAACGATGTCCCATTGATATCTGTATACGACAATAAGAAAACCCTTTATTATACACCTATATTTCCCACAGGAAATTTGTATATAGAGAGATAATTAGCATAATGCTTACTACTGGTCAGTTTCTGATACGTTTATAGGTTTAATAATCGAAACTTGTACATACGATACAACATATATTTTACACCATATATTAAAGTTAAGTGAAGTAACCACTCTGTCATACATTACAGCACAAAACTTTTTCTCTGCATTTAACCCATTCACCAAGTGAAGCAGCGGTCAGCCAGGAACACAGCGCCCGGGGAGCAGAGTGTGGGGACAGTACCTTGCTCTGGGGTACCTCAGTGGTGCCACCAGCAGTCCTGGTATTCAAACACACAACTTTCTGATTGGGGCAACACCCTAACCACTAGCTCACCACCTATTAGACTGTATATCAGACTAATGATTCTTATTTGTTTATCTGGCATTTCGTCAAATCTGGCGTTTGAATCACTGAATCGGACAGTTTTAAAGAGTCGGTTGGATGAAATGAATCCTAACTGTCGGTCGGTGGCGCGTGGAGGGCGTATGTTGGTCTCGAGTTCTGAGGAAGCAGGAGCCGTGGAGGAGTTGGAGAGAGAAGGAGGACAGGTGTCGGAGGAGAGCGTGTGTGTCGTGTTTTTATTCCTGAGGTAAGTCGTGTATGTGTCATCTCTGTTTATCCTTGTTGGTTTGTGCGGAAGTTGTTTTAATTTGAAATGAAACGAGCTCGGAGTGAGGCGTCTAGAAGCTCCGAGTGGATCCAAACTCCATCCTCCCTAGAAGAAAACTAGCTTCATAACAGTGCTGTAGGATCCTCCTCTCATTTTGAGCTCAAAGTGAACAGTGCGTTGAGAATTGTTGCTCCACGAAGAGCTCCCGCAACCAAAACATTCCCTCACAGATCAGCTGAGGGTGCAGCAGCTGCTGCAGAAGACCTGCCACATTTTCTCCATGGCTTTAGTGATCTGCACTGCAGCAGCAGCAGCAGCAGCAGCAGCAACAACAACAGCAGCTTTGTAACCTTCTACTGTTGCACTGTTTCACTGTTCCAGTGTCTGCTGAAGGGGATCCAAACACAGATTTTGCAGCTGAATTCAATCCTTCTCTCGGGACAACCTCTAATTAATGCAGGGCGTATGGTGGTTTGGTGTTTGTATATAGAAAAGGTTGGGAAGAACCTTTTCTAATCCAGCATGACTGTGCCCCAGTGCACATGCTTGGATGGAAGAACTTGCAAGACTCGCCTACACAGAGCCAGCACCTTTGGGATGAACTGGAAAGGAGATTGTGAGACAGGCCTTCTCATCCAACATCAGTGTCAGACCTTATAAATGCTCTACAGAATGAATGGAGACAAATGAAAAGTCAAAAATCTTGTGGAAAACCTTCTAAGAAGAGTGGAAGCTGTTAGAGCTGCAAATAGGGTGTATAAATGTATTTGAATGCAGTGTTATTAAAGTCCATGTTAAGCAGATGATTCTATGAGGGCCCCAGATGATCAGACGGTGATCTGTATACTGGTGTTGCTGAATGCTGAGTGTTTGGAACTCCTTTATCCAGACACCCTGTATCTTTAGGCACTGATGTGGTGAAACAATTGCTCCCATTTATTTGGTTTAAAATGCTCAAGATGACAAAGACAGTTTGACAGGCATAACATAGTATTTTTGCACCAACAAGGTGATACAAAGCAAAATATAAAGAAATGAGAGATGGATTTCGCACTGTATGTGTGTGTGTGTATTACTGAATAAGATTTTGTTCACAGAACATTTTTTTACATTTTTCAATTCATTATTTTACATACTGTAATTAAACTAATACTGTACATTATTAGTCTAATTTTACATACTGTAATGAAACTAATACTGTACATTATTAGTCTAATTTTACATACTGTAATTAGACTAATAATGCCCCAGTGTCTGTTGAAAAAAGCACTTTATGATGTTATTTATAGTGATAAAATATCATCAGATTGCTAACAGTTAAATGTAGCACTATTTATAAGTGGATAAAAGTGTTATCCCTTTGAGGTTTGTGTGTGTACTTGGTATCCAGAACCTATACCACTGTGTCTGTCACTAGCTGGGTGCTTCAGACTCAAACAATCACGGCAAAACAAGCTGTGTCGAGATGCACTCAGAAGGCGTGGGTTCATAAAATTTGCTTAAGAGCTTAAACATCTTCTGATACTGTGATATATTTAGAACATATTCAGATAATGAGTTTTATCAAGCTTGCCCAGCTGTATTTAAAAGGGTGCATTCGTAACTTTTGTCTTTCCATCTGTGTCTGTACACATACTTCTGTATTCAAGCCAACAACCTGCAGTTCCTGCATGACAACTTCACATCTGTTTTTTTTTTCTGCTGTTGCGAAATCTATGAGTAAGTGCTGCCGCTGAGTGACTGCTGGTTGATCAGTGAACATTCCTCGCAGGATTTCGGATTGTAAGTTGCTAATTCTGTCTTTATAGCTGAGTAAGGCTGGTCTAGGTTAAGGCTGAGTCTCTACAGTCAGTGGTCTTTTCACAGAACGGTTTAGTCGCTCTGAATGTGAGCAAGCAGTTCAGCCCTGCTGTCTCTTGTTTACGGAGTCTGCTGATAAATGCTTTTGAGTACAATATGTAAGCAAATGGTGGTGTTCATTTCAGGGCTTGTATTGTGTTGTGTCAGCTCCCACCGCCTAAGTAATCTGGTAACAAGATAAACACAAAAAGGGCGTGTTTAGTTTACTTTGTGGGTTTGGGTGTCAGCATGTTGATGCTCTGTACTCTTGGTGATGTGTTGCCCTTGTGTGGGGAGGCTCTTATTATTACCCCCATAACAATTTGTGCTTCACCAGTGCTTGCCAATGTCAACCCTAACAGCACTGTGATAATTCTGTACCTCTACAGATTGTGTGTGTGTCATTCGAGGGGTGTGTCAGAACAGGGCTGCATGAAGGGTTAAGCAAACTTACTGCTGAAGAACATACATTATAGTTAGAACAAATATACTCACTGGACCCATTTTTTAAACACCCACCTTGCTGGTGTACAGTAGCGTGTCATGTTTATGCACAGCTTATTTCAGTCATCCTTTAGCCTTTACAGCATTTTCTTATCACAGAACCACTCTTGGCTTGATATCTGGACTGTTCTCAGTCTAGCAGTGTCTCAGCTGTGTTTAAAATGGTCCTCTAATTTATATTTGTAGACATTAAATTCATAAAATCCCAATATGTGAGAAAAGTAAAAGTGTGTGTGTGTGTGCGCGTATATAAGAGTATAAGAACAAAACCTACGACCACTCTTTATTTTTTGCAAATAAAAGTTTTTAATTAATCACTTTGTTCTTTTTGTGTGTCTGTGCGGGTAGGAGTTGGCTTGTCTCGGACACAGGCAAGGGGGGAAAAAAGGTTGGGAACCACTGCTCTAATCCAATAACATCCAGTCAACAGCAAACCTGTAGACAATAACTACACGTAGAAGGAGGCGACTGTGCCTCAACAGATGGGTTACAGATTGTAATTGCACATCTATACACCCGTCAAACAGTATTACAACCAGTAATTGTATTGTTGCAGTGGCACCTGTCAAGGGGTGGGAGACATTATGCATCAAGTGAACTGTCAGGTCTTGAAGGTAATGTGTTAGAAGCAAGCATATTGATTTGTTTGACTCTGAGAAGGCCCAAAATGTGATGGCTAGATGACATGATTAAAACATTTCAATACAACAGAGTGTTGCAGTGGTTAGTACTGTTCAAAAGTAGTTCAAGCAAGGACAACCAGCAAAAGGGTGATGGGTGCAAGGTTTATTGATGCTTGTGGTGAGTGAAGTCTGGTCTGATCCCACAGAGCTACTGAAGCACAAATTGCTGAAAAGGCTAATGCTGGAAAGGAGTCAGAACGCAAAGTACATCACAGCTGTACCCATACTGTTCGATGTACCCACAGTGGGCATGTGAGCATCAGAACTAGACCAAGGAGCAGTGGAATAAGGTGGCCTGATCTACTGAAGCATGTTTGCACCATGTGGAAAGCGATGTGTGTGTGTGTTCCAGAACAAAAACACCCCTTCAGTATTCTCTTGGGCTTTTTTAACAGGAGAATGTGTCCTGCCACGCTGTAAACATAGTTCAGGAACATGACCAAGAGTTGAAGGTGTTGACTTGGCCTCCAAATTCCCCAGACCTCTATCTGATCGAACCTCTGTAGGCTGTGCTGGACAGACTAGTCTGATCCATGGAGACCCCACCTCACAACTTACTGGACTAAAAGAATCTGCTGTTGATGCCAGATAAAACAACACACCTTCAGAGGTCTTGTGGAGTGCATGCTTCAAAGGGGTCTGAGCTGTTTTGACAGAGCAAGGGGTATCTAAACAGCATCGGGCAGGTGGTCTTTTTGCTATAGTGTTTAAGTTTCACTCAGTTAAGCCACACTGCTTGTTTCTCTAACCTGATTAAGTAATACATTCTCAGATTTGAGTTTGCCGTGTTTAGCGAGGCTCACATTATCTGTGGGCAGGAACAGTGGACAGAGTGGGTGTTGTTCTGGTCAGAATTTGTGGTGTGGTGATCACATATTGTGGTAGAGATTCTTTCCATGCTCAGAATATCACTTCTCTCTAAAATGTGACTTGTGGGCCTGCAAGGATTTCCTCATTGAATTACTTTCGGTCGTGGTACTTGTTCTTTTGTGAAATATCTTCAGCAGGATATTTGACTACTAGCTCCGTCAGACCAGAAATAGTGCAGATAAGAGGGGTAAGCAGAAACTGTCCGTTAGCCATGGATGTCGATTTGCATACTCACTCTGCTCTCTAAACAGAACCTGGCAGTTAAGGTGTTCGGTATAGCAGCACAAATGGCTTCTTTACCATTAAAAATATTATAATGATTGTTACAATTTGATAGTCAGTTTACCATTAAGAAACATCGATGATAATAATATAATAATGAATATAAGAAATAATAAATTAAAGAAAAGCGTAGAACGGTTGAAAATGTGCCAGGAAGACACCACAGGCTGTCGGATGTTAGTTGTGCAGGGGCCCTTGCAAAATCAATCATATTATGACTTTCACTAAATATTAGGAGATTTGACACCACAGTCTGTCTATTTCTGTCAGAAGACTGGCCATGAGGCATCTTTCAGTAAAATGATGACCCTAGACAAACATGGAAACCCTCACAGAAAGAATGGTGGGTAAACAAAACTAGAGTTTTGTGTTGTCTTTTTTTAGTCTCCAGGTTTGACCTTCAATGTACTTTTTACTGTGGTGTGCTTTAAAGTGCATTAAAATGAAGTAAATGTTGTGCACAGAGGATTGGTCCAAATCTATCAACTTAGTCTTTATAAATTCTCATATAAAATGTCACTGAACCTACAGCAAACCATTGTAAAATGTGCACTGATCAGAAGAGGAGATGGTCTTGTGGTCATGTGGTCAAGTGACAGGAAGTTGAGTGCAAGTAAGAGATGCTGCATGACAACAGAATGTGCCCTAAATAACTGATCCACACTTTGTTAATGTCTCTTTCATTCATGCACATACTCACCATTTAGTGAAATGAGTTTGCTGAGTAACAGTATATTTTGTCATGTGTCACTCTTTCCTTTAAGGTACTATGTTGTGTGTTTGAGCTGTTTGAGAACACATGGATCACCTCAGCGGTAGAATATAATGTAGTTTGACAGTGACTGGGTTGTGACTGCCTCTTCACACATACAGCCTCACAGGGTGACCATTATTTCTTTATGTCGTTTGTCCAATTGCAGTATGTATTAGTCAGTCTACTGCTGTAAGATCAATAGGCCTTTTCGTATCCTAATTAGTACCGTAGGGTTTATGGGGGTTGCTAAGTGTGTTTTGGTTTGTGTTATGTGTTATTTCCTACATTTGTCCTCCTATGAGTCATAGGACTGAAGCACTTGTTAGTTATTATTAAAACTACTTGATGCTGTATGTGTGTGCATGTGGAGAATGTAGGAACATGAGGAATATGGCAAATATATAAAAACTTTCAGGCATTTTCTGAAAAATGATATGTATCAAGATATTTAAGTTCAATGAATGTGAATTAATAAAATGAAGTAATATAATGGACTGCTGTGCAGTTTATGCGGTTACTGTGGAACAACTGTTGTCGTTTACAGAGGGGGTGGGCCATATGACAAAATTGTGATAAAAATGTGTCACATTATGTCACAAAATGACTTACTAAGCAAAATGTGTATATCAGTACTTAAATTACATTAAATAGCAAGTCTCATTAGATCATAATTACTCCTGTTTAATTGATTAAACTTTAGAAAAAATATCGTGATATTTATCATGTATCTTCTAAAGTGCTATGATGTTGTTAGGCCTGTGATTATATTGCCAACCAAGTAATGTAGCGGTTATTTTGCTGATTAATTGTGGAATTATAGACATATAATTTTCACTAACTAATCTTAGAGACATGCGGGTGTTCATTGTTTAAGCCCCACTGTGTAAAAGTCTAACTTCTACTGCAGTTAATGAGAAAAAATCGAAATGCACCACATCCACCACAAGGGGGCAGGAGTGACTGTACCAGACCTCACTGTTTATTTTCCCTTTTTTATGTTGCAATGGTCATATCAGAACAGAGTAGATTTTGAGTGACTGTACTAACCTGAAAGGACGGTCTGTCAATTATTGATTGCCTGTGATAAGTTAGACAGTCAGTAGTGTACTTTAGTGTACTTTGGATCGATACTCAATGGGCTGCAAGAAGCTTTGTGTTCCCCACCTTTGTTAATTTACCGGTATCTCAAGGGTGAAGCATCCTGCTGGAGAGCCTCTGGAATCCTTTGTTTGCTTCATAGTCATAAAATCAGGGAGGAGGTGACATTTAGCTAGATTCTTGCTGTTAATGTATCACCAGTTTAGAAGGCCTTGGCAGATAGACGGGATGTGTGTGTCCTGGGTGGTGCCAGGGTTGCAGTATCTGTTGACAGTAAAGAGTGAGAACGAAGTGACTGTAGAGCTAATCCTGGTTAAGACCGCACACTGTATTGTTTTGTAAAGCTTTGATGCAATATTGACCTGACTGCAATAATCAGAATGCTGCAATATGCAAATGAGCCCTTTAACCAATCACACTGATTTACTGTGTGCACCCTGATCAATTCCAGTCACAGAAGAGTGTTCTGATGAATTAGTGTATTCCTCTAATTCAACAAGAGAAAATACATTTGATCAGATGAATGCAGGCCAGTTTTAACCATTCCATATTGCTGATCTTGTCTTTTTAATGCATGTAGATATTGCAGTGTTAGAATGGAGTACAGTGCTATTTGAAGACTACTTTAATATCTGGCTAGTTGTCTCAGAGTTTGGAAGTAAAGCAAAATACATATTTGGGGTTGTTCTTTTGTCCATGTCACACAGGAACCACCAAAAAGCAGACAGAATGTTACATAAACTGAGCCGCAATAAAAGATCATGTAAAGATCATGAAAAAACATGGATCTTCTGATTGGGTATTGTGTTAATTAGCATGAAGTGTAGCTTGTCATTGAAAACGATTGGGATTCATTGTAGCATATTGCTGTGCTCCACCTGTGTAAATGCACTGTAACTTCTCATCTGATCGTTTTTAAAAATTTTTAAATATGTATGTTTTCAAGACTTTTTTTTTTAATTTCACCTCCTATTTTTCCTCCTTAATCGCTGTCTCAGCTGCTTAGGTCCCCGCCATCACAAATGCTGCCACACTAAGAGTGTGAAGGCTTCCTCCAAATCTACTTCCTTCCTTCTTCCTAGGGCTGTTAACCAGTTGAGGAAGAAGAGAGAACTACATTGAAAAAAAAAATTAACAACAAAACAAGAAAAGAGGTACTAGAATCAATCAACATTATCTGCCAATATAGTGAGATCTTACACAGTCAACAAACAGTTGTTTGTAAAATGAAAAAAAATCAATATCTATTATTCCTTTTTGAGATTTTCTGGCTTGTTAGGGTTTATTTTTTTACAGTGTAACCTCCCCTTCGCTTGCCTTTTCTAGGCTTGCCAGCCATTGATGCCATTGCTAAATGTGAACGGTTAGACAGCTGTGCTGCTCTGGGCCTGTTTAAATATGATTTTTTTATGGAAGCTCAAATTTTGGTATGACTTTAAGTCAGGGGGTTCACTCTACAGTCTTGGAGGGATATGGTCCATCACGTTTTGGTGATTTCCCTGCTCAGAAATACTGCATAAGAGGAACTGTGGCTGAGGATCTGTTTATTTTATGCACATTGGACACAGTGGACACACTAAGCTACTATATAAAAAAAGCAGTGTTGCATGCGAGTAACTTCAGGCAAATTTACGGCGTATTTTGCATCAGATAACTAGAGGTCCACTATCAACCCTTTCGAGACTTCCTGCTCATGTGGAAGCGTCTGCTTCAAAAAGAGGTACTTCAGATAAAAATAGAGGAGAACAAGCCAAACCATCCTCGCATAATTTGATTGGACAAAGGATTAGATTGACACATCAGGGCCACTCTGTTGCTCACAACAAACTCCTCCCCCTCTTTGTGCCATGTGACTGCCATGCCTCAGCCTTCGACACCTCTCACTTGGATCAAGTAGTCCGCCCGCTCTGTCTGTCAGTGTGTGAGCAGAGTGTGTGTGCTTGTGTGTGTGCTTAGTTATATAAGGATATATTTAGTGCTTTTCTGTGAGAAGGAAAAAAGGAATAACACACAATGGGGGCCTTTTTGCCGGAATCAGGGCAGGTCAGTGGTCTCCTAAACATGCATTTCATCTTATAAACATGCATGTTTACTTTTACCATCTTCAGAAGAACGTCAGCTACATTTGAATTCGTTACTGTGGTCAGTTTTGTCATGTGTGTTCTCTAGCGAAAGTGTGTATGGGATGCAGATTGTGTTCCACTGCTTCATGCTGTTTAGAATGCATCAGAGATGGGGAGAAAAAGCTTATGCATTTATCACGTTTAGTACTGAACAAATTAAAATATAATGATTAAAATTATTCAAGTTAAAATGAGGTGTTTGTTGAACTGCTATTGCTTTTATTCTTAGAACTCCACCTCTGTGCTGTAAGAATGTTTCACAAATGGGGCGGTTTTTGATTTCAGTGAAGGGACGTTACACAGTACAGTAAATATTAGCCACATAGGAAGCTGATTTCCAGAACACATCATGTATTTAGTTTAAAAATGTGTAAATGCAAAGTATGTGTGTGTGTGTGTGTGTATGTATGTATGTATATAAACATTTTTGATGCTTGGTTTATTCGAAATGATTCAACATAAAATATTGTTGCCTCAACTTATATTGGAAATTAAGAAAGTTTTCTTTTTTCTGTGTAGTTACTGTTTTTGGAAATATGAGATTTTGTTTTGACAACAAGAATAGGCTATCTAGAATATGGTTCGTTTAAAACAGTGACCAGCAACCTGCAAATTATGTAGATTAGAGCTGAAATAAAACACCACTACACCTGTAGCATATGGTCGATAAGCACCTGCCCATTGATTTCTGTTACATGTTTTAGGGTTGTAGAGTTAGGTTAGAGTGCGGGTTAATTGTTGTCTATGGTAATCAGCCAAATTCTACAGGTGTGTCTGATTGAGACTGGGTTGCAAAAATTCTGGAGAATTCCTTTACTTTTGGTATGGAGACCATTACATCTCGGTATAGAATATATGTCCCTCATTCTTTCTTGTTTTGTATGAAATAAGTGTTTTTGGCTCACGATTGTAGGTTCAGTCACTTGTGGATATGCACTAGGGATGTGAGGATGTTTTCTTCTCCTTCTTCTTGAGATCCTGTGCATGTGGGTGTGTGTGCATGTGGGTGTATCGTGATTCATTGCAGTATGTGCAATATAGTTGGCACTCTTGCTTTAGCGTGACGGATACATCTGCAAGACATGGTGAAATTGGATTCAGAGATGATTAACAAACTTAGAACGATGTTTGATTTTAATGCGTCGCTTTAATTGCTGAGTAAAATCTTAACATGTAACCCATATCCAATAGAAGTAAGCTGCACTGTTATACCAAGAGGCAGCAGGTGTGTGTGGGTGAGTGTGTGTGAGGGTGCCTCTCAACACTTAGCCACCTGGCTGGCAAGAGATCTAGGGAAATATTTGGTGTGTGTCTGTGTGTGTCTCTTTATCTCCTATTAGAGTGAGTGGTACCAGGAAGGCCACTGCTGCCAACCCCTTCCTCCTCATTGCCACCAAACCACTTCATTCAACTAATTAGCAGTAATTTACATTCACCTCATTACTACATCTTCAATATAAAATGTTTGACATCATCCATGCATGACCATCTCAGGCTAGGACCATTTGTGGCATTTTGTTTGCCTTTAGGCCAGTATAATAAGTATAATATTTTTTTATTTACTCCTTAAGTTTAGAAGTCACACTGGCTTAAAATGTAATGAGATTTTACATTACGCCATTGTGCCTGTATCTTTGGAACGGTAGCACATTGGCACCTGAAAAAATTGGGTAAAAGTTTCATTTACAACATAGAAAAAACAGAATGGTGTTTTTTTGTTTTAAGGGTTTCATTGAACGTCAAGTTTTTTGTGCCCAGACATTTCGTTTATCCAGAAACTCTTTTCTCAGAGTTCAGTTACTGTCATGGGTTACTCTGCATGATAAATAACTTTTCTAGGAACTAAAAATGGGAAAATCTAAAGCTTAAAAAAGACACTATTCTATTAATATATGCTATAAAGGGAACCTTGAGTTTTCAAGTGACAATATTTTTACTACCCCTTGAAATTGTGGACCAGTAACGGAACCACCAATAATCCTAAAGTTTGGTGACCTGTACTTGGACCCCTATTGATAGATTAGAAAAGGATACTAAATGCAGTTGTAGGTTACTGAGTAGGGATGGATATCGTTTGAACAGATTCCGGTTCCGCTTAATTGATTCCAATTCTTATCGATTCCCTATTTAGTTTGTCCAAAGGTTAAAAAAAAAAAAGAAGATGATAGAGGACAACTGTTTAAATAACAAAACAAACTTAATTCAGAATGATTCAAGCCAAACAGTCAACTGATTTGTTAACAATAAAACTATTTGCATTTTACATTAAATAAATAACTAAGGAAAGTAACATCACATAACATAAATGTCCTAGCAGATGCGTTGTTTAACACTAGAACGACTGACAGCGTCAACTGACGTAATTGTGTCCGACTCAGAATCGCTCCTATTGGCCTATTGGACATATGGGTGTGGTGCAGGCATATGTACGCACATATTTTACATATTTTAATATGTTGTTGTTGTTTTATACTGTTGTGCTTAAGAGATATCTTTGACCGGAATCAAATTCCTTGTATGTGTCGATCACATACTCTGGCAATAAACGCGATTCTGATTCTGATATATTGACGGGCGCTGTATGACGGGCGCTGTATGACGAGCTTTGGTTCCAAAGTCCCCTGGACACTTGCTGTATCTGCTGGCTGCAGCTTGTGTGGATGTATGCCAGCAAGCTGCATGACTAATTGCCCGAACATACTGCGGCAGCGGTCGTATAAGGAAGCGTCTTGTGTGAAACTGGCCACTGCGTCAATTAACGCACATAGACGATATAGATATAGCCAGTTAGCTGTTCTAGTGTTAAGAACCTATTTACAGAACCAAAATAAGATTATTGATTATTAAGATAAATAAGATAATTGACTATACTTACAGCACTGACAAAGATACAACCTTATTAATACCGGTCAAAATTGAATAAAGTTGGGTGCATCCTCCAAGCTAAATAAATATTTATTTGGAATTGGGCCAAAGACTTGTATTTTAGATGCTTAGGTGTCATCATTGGGAAGATACAGGCCTAAAAATGTCCAACCAAGCATTTTTGTGAGCGAATAAAGAATCTCATTAAATTTCAAGCCTAAACTATGCAAACTGGGCCAGATAATTTATAATTTTGCATTTCAAGACAAAGCAAAATGCCACAAAATGATTCAATTCTGAGAGGGTCAACTGGACCATTTGTTGACCCAGAATGACCCTGTATACTTAATGTACCCTATATTCACAGTTGCTGGTGACCATGAAGTGAACCATACGTTGCCTTACTTAACTATGGGTCACTTATTTTTGGTCACTCAAGATAACAACATGCATGTTTTTTTGGTGGAACTATTACTACTGCGTGAAATGGGGTATTTAAATGTGTAATTCTTTGAGTAAGTTACTACTGTTTTTTGTCAATGCCGTCACTCTTGTTTTGTAACTGTGTGTGTGTGTGTTAGTGTGTGTGTGTTTGTGTGTGTGTATCGTCAGTGTCCTTAAACGTATGTATATATCCACTTTGTACATACTAGAGGTCGACCGATATATCGGTTTTGCCGATTAATCGGCACCGATAGTTGATTCCCGGAACTATCGGTTATC
>JBBPDB010135371.1:0-15886 GCA_037974465.1 Brachypetersius altus
ATCCGTGTGTGTTTGAACTGTGTTTTTTGAGTTTTGTGATTAAAACCCCCTTTCTTTGGAACTGTGTGCGTCCAGGCAGCTTGCGCTCTCCTTGCAACGAACAGTATCACGTGTCAAAACAAAAGCACGTGCTTTTCAGCGATTTTCGCCTATAGAGTTGGCTCTTGCCATAGATATGTTGGCTCTCGCACTGTATAAGGACAATGGACCGTTCTCGGACACTTCAGCTCTGACGCAACCCGGAAAAACTATCGCCGTGGATTTTTGCCGATAACCAATAGTTCCGGCAATCAACTATCGGTGCCGATTAATCGGCAAAACCGATACATCGGTCAACCTCTACCATAAAGTCTCTAAAAGGAGGAAAGGCCCCAGGACCTGATGGTTTTTGCCCAGAATTTTATTTTTAAAAATGGGAAAAGAAATAGCAGGATCACTTACTGAAATGTTTGTAGATTCGATGAAAAATGGTCAGCTTCCGCCCACTCTAAACTTGGCAAATATTTCTTTAATTCTTAAAAAGAATAAACCACCCAATTCATGTAGCTCTTATAGACCCATTAGCCTAATTGGGATCGATGCGAAGATACTTTCTAAGCTGTTGGCTAGACGACTTGAAGTGGTTCTTCCTAACCTTATAAATTCAGACCAGACGGGCTTCATACAGAAGTGTTTTTCTATCACAAATATAAGGAGACTCTTGAATGTTATACAGTATACCAATCAACAAAACTGTGAAGCAATCTCTGTATCTTTAGATGCAGAGAAGGCTTTTGACAGGGTTGAATGGGGCTACCTGATTGGGGCCCTACAGAGATTCGGTATAGAGGGAGAATTTCTAAAATGGATTCAAACTATCTACCATTCTCCTATGTCCTGTGTTATTACTAATGATCTGCAGTCAGATCCTTTCCCACTTGCCAGGGGCACCAGACAGGGATGTCCACTGAGCCCTCTCTTGTTTGCATTGGCTTTGGAACCTCTGGCAGAGGCCATTAGACAGAATAAAGATATAAAGGGTATATTGATAAGAGGCGATGAGCACAAAATTGCATTGTATGCAGGTGACATCCTGTTATTTTTGTCATCGCCTGAATTATCTATAACAGCAACATTATCATTATTTGATGAATTTAGTTTAATATCAGGATACAAAATTAACTTTAACAAATCAGAAGCATTACCATTAGGTAATTTTGATACTGAATCTTTAATTAATTTCCCCCATTTAAATGGTCAAAATCTGGATTTGTTTATCTTGGGATTAATGTGTCAGTTGATTTAAAAAAATTATGGACACTCAATTTTGCTCCGATTATCCAAATCGTTAAAAGAGATTTAAACCACTGGCAAGCATTTCCTCTTTCACTGCTTGGTAGAATAAGTTGAATATTCTCCCTCGATTATTGTACCCTCTTCAGATGTTACTACGGTGGCCCTGAAGGGCAAAACACAACGACATTTCAGAAAACACAACAACATTTCAGAAAACACTACGACATTTCAGAAAACGGAAAGGGTAGGACTACACTTCTTGTTTGTGATTGGACAGTACCCATGTCACTCAAGAAAGACCACACTTCTTGTTTGTGATTGGACAGTACCCATGTCACTCACGACAGCATGGGTTCAGTTCACGTAGCATCCATTACAAGCCAGGTTTCCATCCAAGGAGTTTTTGTGAAAAAATATTCAGCGCTTCATTTTTTTTACCGATATAGCTGATGGAAATGCTAATTATCGATAAATGTCAACATAATAATTTTCCTTTTAACTTTAGCGCATCAATTCTGCATCGATAGAGATTTTCTGTGAAGTGTCTCTCCACCACCTCCTCCCAGAAGGTCTTATTCTGTGGTCTTTCCCAGACCCGTGGGTTTCCTCGCACTGGGGTACTTTCTTCGAGCTCTAGGGCAGTGGCCCCAAACCCCGAGCCGCGGACCGGTACCGGGCCGTGGGTCATGTGTTACGGGTCCGCGGGCAGCACAGAAAAAAATCTTGTATGAAAATGCTGTTAATAAAGCTGCGAGTACATATTGGATTCATGTTTATTATTATAATTTAAAGATACCCCATTATTATATTTTTAAAATATCCCCATTTATATCGGTAAAAAAAAGTTGAAGCGCTAAATATTTTTTCGTAAAAACTCCTTGGATGGAAACTTTGTAATGCGGATGCTGGACCCACGCTGTCGTGAGTGACATGGGTACTGTCCAATCACAAACAAGAAGTGTGGTCTGTTGTGAGTGACATGGGTACTGTCCAATCACAAACAAGAAGTGTGGTCCTACCCTTTCCGTTTTCTGAATTGTCGTTGTGTTTTCTGAAATGTCGTTGTGTTTTCTGAATTGTCGTAGTGTTTTCTGAAATGTCGTTGTGTTTTCTGAAATGTCGTTGTGTTTTCTGAATTGTCGTAGTGTTTTCTGAAATGTCGTTGTGTTTTGCCCTTCAGGGCCACCATATGTTACCCTTATGGTTGAGCAGAAAAAATTCTGCTCAGCTGGAAAGTGCCTTTCCTAGATTTATATGGAGTGGAAAAAAGCCTAGACAAAAGATCAAGTCTTTGCAGATGCCAGTGGAGATAGGTGGATTAGCTATGCCAAACATCTTATTTAATAACTGGGCTTGCCATGCCAGACTTATTTTGTCTGGCATGGCAAGCCCAGGGTCTTATTATTGGTTTAGGTCTTATTATGATGTGTGTCCCACTATGGGACTTATTCCAGGATCTTCCAAATCAACATCACTTTGGATATTTGTAAATCCGGCACTATGCTATTTCAAAACAAAAGCAGGTACAGGATTCCTCAGCACTTAGCAGGCTGGAGAGTTTATTAATCAATACAACCAATGCTGCTCATTTTATTTCTAGATTTTATTCTTTTTTATACACTAATGTCCCTGGACTCTTGAGCACAGTGGCCCGGAAATGGGAGGAAGATCTGGGTAATGTTTATATAGATGATGACTGGCAGGAGGCTATGTTTGTGTTTGTCCTAAATGACATGTCTTTATTATAGCATTATATTACTGGAGGGATTTGGGAAATATCTCCTTTTCTGTGTGTATGTGCTTTTACAGAGGTTATGATTGTTGAACTTTGACTATTTAGACACCAATATTAAGATCTATAGATGTTGTGTTTTTCTTTTTTCCTTTTTAAATGTTCATTTGTTTATTTCTGTATTTATGTACATGCTTTTATTGTTTGAGTTGTTTTTGTATTCTGAAGTGAAATTCACGTCACAGTATCTTAAAGACTCACTGTTAAGTGATTTTATTTCTGGAAAGCACATTGTATATTTATCCTGCCAATACTGAATAAACATGTCAAAAAAAAAAAAGAAAAAAGGAAACCAAGACATACCACTTTTCATCTTTAGCAAAACATTTATCAGCAAATTAAAATATTGTTTCTAAGTGGTTCATCTTTGTTATTACTGAGAAACCACCACAGAATCAATAATCCAGAGTTCTTATCTGACAGGATTCAGAACTCTTTTGTAGCACTGCTGTTTTACAAAGGCTTGGTGGATTTTTCAGTTTCTAAAATAGTTGGAAATAGCTCACTTTCAGCCAGCTGGTAACAGCAGACAGGTTAAGTTGGCAGACAGTACAGTGTTTTGCTTATTTAGGTGTATAATAACATCAAAAACAGATCTTACCATGTACAGTGAGTTGTATCTCAGTCTCAAACGATCCACTGGGGAATATGTTAAAGACGCAGGTGTAGACTCCTTCATCTGATGATGTGACATTCCTCAGAAGTATTGTGCCAATGATGTTTCCAATAAATGTAACACTGTCGTCTAATCCACTTAAATGTTCTGTTTTGCCATTTGGGGCAATAGCAAAAAAGTTCTTATTTGTACGATCTTCCAATGTCCTCTTTTGCCACGTGATCCGTGTTAGTTTTTGACGCATGTCAACTAGCTGACAGAACAGGTGGGCATCCTCTCCTACTGTAACAACAGCACTCTGACCAAGGACCCTTACAGCTGCATAAAAACAAAACATACAAAGAAAGTGAAAATGAAACATGACTATGGTACATACTAATTGCTTGTGCAATTCTCTCCCCACAAGTAATGGTTGGTCATCATCCCAAAACCCAACACCGGAATGACTCTGATGTCCTGCTCCACCTCTGCGTTTCTCACAGGGTTACACACAGTCATGCTTGAACTTTACCAGCTTTCTAGTTGTTAAGTTTGCATCTCCAAATGGCCACGTTGTGATGACAACATTTCAGCAAATCAGAAAGCAGTGATGCTTTCAGCCCTGGCTCGGTTTGGCTAGGGTAGGAGTTGCTTCATTAGTAATTATTCACCTGTACGGACGGTTTCTTGTGCCAGGTGGAAAAGACAACATTAAAAATAGTGCATAATGAATGAATTGCTATCTACCTCCGTTCTGCATTTTGCAAACCTAATGACTTCCCTGCTAAAATATTCTATCTGTCATAATACTGTCTTCATTCAGACTTGTACTGCTGACTGAACTAAATTGCTGTCTTGTTGCTCTTTTGTATTTTAGCTCTCTTTCTCTCCCTTGCACTTTATTTATAAAATTTAAACATCTGTGTGAGGGCAAATATATAACTATGTGTATATATATAGAGCTATAAAAGTATATGTATGTACACAGTTGTTTGGTAGCGGCAGACACTGACAAAAACAGTAATATTGCACCAGACAAACTGCAAATTGATGCCGAAATCTAGAGTCCAGACACTGTACACTACATGAATATACACATACCAAAAATTACTGTGGGTTTCTTTTACTGTTATCCCACGAAATAAAGTCAGGAAGAGGAGGAACCAGTACAGTCACCAGCAATGGAGAACATGCACTAATGTGAGCGGTGTTTTGTTGTTCAAGTTTATCATAATCATAATCATAATTTATCATTAATCCTGAGTGTCTGAAATGAACTAAACATTGCCTCCCCTTGTTCACTAGTTAACCCCCCTATATAACAAACACTATGTCGTAAATGGGTGAGCGAGTGAACAAGTTCACTTTTCAAACACACTCCAGTCACTTTAAACCCTCACTGCACAGCAGCTTTCTCCCGGGGCAGAGTGTGCACTTCACCGTCTAGTTATTTTCCTTCCGTTGCACATATTCAAAATAATGACTGACTCTCCACCCCTCGAAACCTTCCTCTGAAAAAGAACTTGCCGTTGTTGACAGGGTTGCCAGATACGAGCGATAGTTTCCAGCCCAAACTCAACGTAAAACCCGCCCACCTCAATAAAAAGCAGCCCAAACCTCCAACTGGTTGTTGACGCTTCCATTTTTCCCCATCTGTTTTTGCGGCTGCCGCTCTGCTCCCGGCTGGCGGGTGTCGACCAATCGGTGATGGTAAATGATACCTCGTGCCAAACCCAGACCCATCACTGTTCAATTCACGCCCCCCTCCCCCTTCCCCTCCCTTCTGTTCTCTGTGTTGTGTGCCTTGTGTGTGATGAAGGTGCTACTGGCAAATGTAATGCAAGTAACTAGCTCGGGAAAACTGTAATAATATTACCATTTTCAGACGAGTAATGCTTTGTAACGCGTTACACCCAACACTGGTTGGTACTGATATTGATCAATGAATGAAACAGCAATGAGCTGTCTAATGAGGAACAAAGCTGTAAGATACAGCGAAAACACTACAAATGTATATAATCATAAGAAAGAAAACACTGAGCTAGAGAAACGGAGAGAGGATGAGAGAAATCCTCCAATCCTGACGGGAGCTTCTGGGTATATATCTTCAAGGCTTTGGGGTTGTTTAGTTATTTGCACTGTATTTATTGTATTTTCACTATTCGTTTGTTAAATTATTTTTAAATAGTTTTGTTATTGTTCTTTTGTTATTATAACAAAGTATTTTTATCTACAACTTAGCCAAAATTCTGACATGGGTTTTAACGAATGAATAACCAATTAAATCAACGAACTAATTAAAAATCACGAACAGCCCCCAAAAAGGTCATGCAAATTCATTCAGATTTAGCAATTTCATTGTTCGTCCACCTTAATTATTAAAAAGTATTGATATCGCTATCTGCGATACTGGCCCTTAGGGGGGACTCGGGTGAATCGAAGGGTTTTTCCAGGGGATGGGAGGTTGGCCAAAGTTTTAAAAGAGAAAGGAGAAATCTTCTCAGGACAATATTTAAGCTACACAAAGAGCTACACAAAGGCGGAGTCACGAGGCGTGAAGAGGTGACGTGTAATAGTTATTTAAAGTTAAAACACGTTAAAGGAGCAGAGAGAAAATTCATTAATTACAGTCCTTTACCTGTAACTGTGCTGCAGAGCAGGACAAAGGAAACAACATACAACAGTGGATTATTCCTTAATAAACACATCGCGTAATCCAAACACGGACAGCGGGTCTCATACTGGAGTAGAAAAGGGTGATCCCTTCCTCTCCAGCAGGGAACATCGAGGCGTTATGTTAAAAACAAAAACAAAAAAACGAAATATATTCTAAAATATATTTCGAATACCATGAAATACCAGGAAACCCGTTGCGAACACTTCAGCACCATCTGCGCGCAGGCGCGGTAACGCATATAGGCGGTGACTGTTCCCATTGGTCTTTGTGTTAAACTCAGTCAGTGTCATACTCGGGGTTTTCCAAACAAGTAGCTTAAGTAGTCCATATAAAATCTACATATGCCTTGACCAAGTTACTGCCAGCTAAGTTAAACACCTTAACAAACCTTTCACCTGGACAATCAAGATGTTCAGGTATAACAGGATATCTGGGCAAGGAGTGAGGATACTGTGGAAAGGGTTTTCTGCAGGAGTTTAACTGAAAAAGAGGCTTTAAGAATGCCCAAGTTTGATTACAACTATCAGATATTTTTTAATTTACAAAAGTTTTTTTCTGTTACAAAAAGCTGGCTACATGCAATTATAATGGATACAGAGAAAACCCATAACATGTGACTTTTACAGAAAGTGGAGGTGAGTGCAACAATGATAACTACCTTTCACTCCATACTGATTTTGGATACTTTTGTATTGATTTTTTCACACAACATAAGAGTGGACGGGGCTTTCAAAGGATGCAAACATAAAAAAGCCCATCAAAAATGGAGATATGAGGTTTTCTTATATGCACTTACATTCACACCACAGTTTAATGTGTTAACAGCCTTTATACCATCCTACTGGGCAAAGTCATGCCAGAAACCTATTTAAAATTTGACATCAAAAGAAGCCCAGTCAGGTGCCCAGTAAACAAACAATTTTGTGACATTTTTCATGGATCACAAACTGTCAGCATTTTTTAAACCAGTTAAAAAGATGTCAACTCAGGTGGTAGAGTTTTCTTTACCACAAGATATCAAGTGCTCAGATGACAGTATAGGGGTATTTTCACTGTCCTGCACTGTCTGTGTCATTTGCTTGGTGTTATGTGTGGTGTCTTATGCACAGTACTAAAAGTAAGTTTCTTAATTAAATCTTCTGTGGCTTAAATCTATTTTCTCACCTGATGTGACACTACTAACCTTCACTGATTTTCAGTTGAATGAGCAGAAGATCCTGGTTGCTTAGGATGGCCAGGAAGCCTCAGTGTAATACATACCTTGATTGTTTGTTCTTTTATTTTCCTTAAATTAAGAATCAAGTCAAGTCAACTTTATTTGTAAAGCACATTTAAAACACTGAAGTGTAAACCAAAGTGCTGTATTTGCACATGTTTCACTGTATAATGTAAATATGAAATACTGTAAATAGAACACATGCCCACATGCTTTTGCTTCATCTCAAGCTCTATCCTTGTCCCACCTTGATATCACATATCACCTGCACTCCCTGTGGTTGCAGCTGTCCCTAGTTTCCCTAGCTTCTGTTTTTATAACCTCATTTGTGTTTTTTTCAGTCAACTGTGACTGTCTCATACACTCAACACAGATACTACTTAAAAAAAATTATCATCATGCCAGGGGGATTTTCAACCTGAATTTAAAAACATCTAGGATAGGAGCTGATCTAACCATGGACTAGATGGCCAAGTGCTAGTCCAATTAAAACACATTTTATTGATTCTTACATTTTAATTCTTAAAACCTTATGTTATAAAAACTTGCACTGTTTGTATTGCTGGGCTGCTCCCTTACAAAACATTCAACTGGACAGTCAAGATGTTCAGGTATAACAGAGTATATTTAGGAACAACTCCCTCTACAGATATGATCTGCAGAGTTCCTCGCTGTCTTCAAGCATCATTTGAAGACCCACCTTATAAAGGCGACTAACTAGGCCTCTTGTAATTGCTTATTCATTTCTTCTTCCCTATATTCATTAAAATTAAAAATGGACACTTCACTCCTTCCTTACTTTTGCCTTAATCTCTGGCTTTTCTTTGACAGGAGTTGTTTAGGTGTGTAACCTAGCTGGCATTAACTTGCCCGAATAGCAGATGTTGAATTAAGTATAGCATTTCAGGTTAAAGGACAAATATGGACTTCTTGAGCGCTGATGTACTTCGCCATGGATAAGCGCGTCTGCAAAATGCCGTTAACGTAAATGTAAATGTATCTGGGCAAGCTGTGAGGTTAGTGTGGGAATGTACGTCACCCAGCGGTGGAGAGCATATATGCATTTAATGAAAATTTTTTACTCAAGATGGTATTATTAAAAATTTTATGTTCCAGTTTTTTATTTAATATTTATTTCAATCAGGCATTGTGTAAATGTAACAGAGTAGATCGATTGTTCTGGTAAATGGTGTTAAATCCTGCATTAACTGGGTCAGTTATAAAAGTTATTAAAAGACATGGTTGCACTATATTGCATGAATTGTATGTTCCTCCAGTTAAACATTATGTATAGAGACATAACTTGCTAGTCCGGCGTTCCACGTAGCGTTGTAATTTTTGTTTGATTATTTTCATATGATTTTGAACCACATTTTGTATGTTGTAATTTGCAATGTGCAGGCGGACTTCAGTTTATACCCATCTTTGTTATTTGCTGACCATTTGTGCAGGAAATCAGTCAGATTTGTTCAAAGTTTGTGTTGTGTGCGTGTTTTGAAGTACCTTCGTGGTACAGTATTACGAGCCTTCGTGATCTGGCATTGATATATATCTATGGTGATCTGGTATCAGCCATTTTATGCAATACCAGTAGTGACCACACGATGGTAGTATTTACAGTCCTATAAGTGTAACGTAATGAAACTTACACAGGAAACGGCTCAAGCGGTGTTGTGTGCTGCATGTTTGAATTATATGTAAGTTGATTTAATATTGAATATTTACATAGTTTTCTATATGGAATTACTATGTTATTCTTTTGAGTATTTTTATAACTCATCCCGAAGGAATTGTTATAATGTGATTTCAGTTAGTAATGTTTGCACCTGGCAGAAGGAACCTTCACTTGATGCTCATCTTCATTATGTATGTATTTGCTGATCTTTTGTGCAGGCAAATAAATTTTCTGTCGAATCCATCCACCAACTCTGCCTCCTACATCCAGTACAGACACAACACAGTTACATAAACAAAAAAACTGACAAACATTTAGATGATTTAATACTTATATTGTGTCAAAGCAATGCAAATCAGTCTGAGCCAGATTCCACATAACTCTTTATACACAATTTATAGAAATAAAGGGTCAGGGTCTGCACTATTCTCTTCAGGCCATTACTGGAGAGAAGAAAAATATCCCTAATGTGTGATGATTTGCAGAAAAAAATAGTTGCAGATGAAAGTTTACTTCCAATAATCCTTACCACATACACTTTCAAGTCACACACAACATAGAAGTGAGACAAAATATATATTATGGAAAAGACAGAACAAAATAAAATAAAACAAACAAGTAATACAGGCCTCTCTGGACACCATAGAAGGCACCACTTCACAAAGTCCTCCTTCTGGGTCTGTAAACTGCTACAGAAAGTCAGTAGTGGTGAGCGGATGGATCCAGATTTTTCAGATTGACTTATCCGTCAGTAAAGTCGAAGTCGAGTCGACAAGTCGCTTGATGGCATCACACAGACGCAGCGGAGGAACACAGGTGTCCAAGAAGTGTTCTCTGTAACATTAACAGTCAACATGACAATGATTTTGGAAAAATCCTCTTCCCATTTACACACACATTTATTTAATTTTACTCATCTGGATTTATCAAGCGTCGCCTGAAGACCCACCTCTTCAAGGAGCACTTTGGCGACTAACTAAGTCTCTTTCGTACTACTTACTTATTTCTTTAAAAAAAAAAAATCCTTTCCTTTGTCTTCCCACTTTTCTATGACTTGCATTATTGTTCTCTATGGCTTATGTATTGTTGGGTTAGGTGTTGGCTAGTTATTATTTGACAGTATAGATGCTCTGACTGCAGTATCTTGGTTAAATAGTTGACTCAGATTTAAGCTGTTTTTCAGGTAAGAAACAGTTGTGGACTTCTTGCACTGATGTACGTCGCTCTGGAGAAGAGCGTCAGCTAAATGCCGCAAATGTAAATATAAATATGATTATGTGGTAGTCTCTATTCTCTTTCTGTTGTGATGAAATGGTTTGCACAATGGTTTTGTATTATAATGTTTTTGTTTAACCCTACACTCCCACTGCTCATTTTCTCAGTATCAATGAGCAAACTGTGCATGGAATCATAACTGGAAGTCTTGAAGATATGGCTGAAAAATTTCTCGTGATCAGGTCCCTGCAGTTCAAGCTGAGAGGTGTCCTCCACCTCCACCACTATGAAGCGCAGTTAACCAAGTCTGACTTAACTCAAGGTTAAATTTGGAATTCGCACTAAGTGAGGTTGTCCCAGGCGTTAATCACTAAAAAAAGATGTTGATTAGTTGAGTCAGAGTAAACTTACCACAATCTGTGCTTGGGGTGCGTTCAACAGCTCAAGTCACCGTTTCAATTCACTGCACGTATACTGTACCTCACGAAGGAAGAATGTATGATCATCACACAAGGCTACGAGAAGCACAAATCAGTGCTGCAGTACAAGTCCAACACAACAGCAGCCAACAAAGAGATGCATGTATTGTTCACCCTTTATGTGCAGTTTAATATCACAATCTGTCACGGTTCCAGTGACAGTTCCTCTGCATGACCACCAGATGTCGCCATTGGACTATGGACTGGTTCCCCCTGTCTTATCATTCTCACCTGTGTTATGTTATTATGTCTGCCTTCACATGTTTTCACTTCCTCACTGATTTGCCCTGTCTTCTCATTGGTTCTGTCCCTGTTGGTTTTGTATTTATAGTTCCCCTCGCCTTGCCTTCACCATGGAAGCATACACTCACCTAACCCTATGTTCTCGCTCCTTTCCAGTCCTTGTCGTCTCTGTTAATGTTTGTAAATAGTGTAAATAAAGCTCATAGTGAAATCATGGCTGTCCGCATGGGTGCTGTCTTCCTCTCATCTCAACCTCGGGAGAACTATCGTGACACAATCACTCTGTACGGTCTGTACATTTGTGCAGTCATGGCATTCCATGTCCTGTGTGGTGTTCAGTGGAGGGGGGGCATATAGATCTGCTCCACCTGCAGAACCCCACATCTCCTGTGACCCTGAGGTACAGATGAGTGTGCAAATGACTGTTTCACTAAGTGTGAAATATGCTGATGTGACATGACAAATGTACTCCTTTGATTTTCAGTAGGATATGGGTGATGACAGACTGACTGCTGATTCACCTTTTTTTGTCTGTAGGCTGGAGCAGACGATGTGCACAGCCTGTACAAGGGCAAGCTTAACTGTGATGGAAAAACAAAACTGGAAATAAACAAAACTAAAGCTTGAAATTGTTGGCATCAGCTGGTGATCACATCATCTAAGGATTTAAAGTTATAGCTTATTTTCCTGTTGTAACATCAAAGTCACGTTCCTTTGAGACAATCCAGAATAAAAGTTGTGCCACAATTTTAATCAAGGACATAATTTACATCAGGGTAGACCAGTAGCCCATGCAGGTGACAAAACGACTGAGATGCCTTTTAGATAGATACCATAACCAATATAGATTAAGGATGAGGCCAACAAAATAGAAATGACCATGTTCAGGATACATTTCACTGCATGTTGTAAAACTATGAATGTGACAAATAAAGAATCGTGAATCTTGAATCATCACCGTATGTCTATCCAGTAAGTGGAGAGAAGGTGAACCTAATGTAGGACATGCAGCTCGTATTTGTGATGGGATGCTCGGCTCTTTTCAGGAAGCCGGCTCTCGTGGCACGGCTCCCAAACGGCTCCTAGTTCAATATCATCTGTAGCCTCATATTTTAGAATAACTTGGCAAATATGAATGCTTTGTGTTGATAAACCCTTTGGCATTAAGTGTTTTTATGCGAAGCAGTATAATTACCTAATTTTGTCTATTTGTTCTGTTACAAAAGCAGGCATTCTTACTTTTGTTTAATATTTTAACTTTTAATTTTGATTTTACACTGCAAACAAATCCACAGGACAGAAAAAGAGCCAAACTCAGTAACCAAAGAGTACGTACAACTGCACTGTGGGATGGACGGTCCGGATGTGTCTGTGCAGGTTTGTGGTGGAACCTATGGGGGTCTGTTTAAGAAATTTTTCAGACTTTTGTTACACAAACACATTTGAAACACGTACACATTCACATATGAAACTGTCACGCATGCATCCATACTACTGAGACTCTCATACAGATACAGGTGAAAACGCTTTTGTGTGTGTGAGTCATTTTCAACTGTATAGGTTTTTCATATATGTGTGTGTGAGTTTTCAGTAGTATGGATGCATGCGTGACAGTTTCTTACGTGAATGTCTGTGTGTTTCAAATATGTTTGTGTAACAAAAGTCTGAAATATTTCCTAAACAGCCCCCCATAGAACACACTGAAATACGCGCATACACACAAACACACATTTTTATAATCAGTTCAAGAGCTGTCTGTTACAGAAGACTGAAAAATGATTGACAGGAGCACCTTAAGACATTTGAACTGGACTCTGACGGGATGTTTGGGTTTCATATGACCCGCTTTTTCTCCCCTTTTGTTTTTACTTTCTCCTGGGTTTGTGAGTGAGTGTGCGTGTGCGCATGTATGTATGTGTTCCCTGTTTCTCCGTCCTGCACCGTGTGATAGGCGCGGGTGGGCCAGCAGGGAATTTTTGAACAGTATGTTTTTATGTAAACTAGGGTGACCAGACATCCTCTTTTCCCCGGACATGTTTTTAAACCTGGAAATTGCTTAAATAGAATTAATTGCACTGCAAGTAGCACCAATCACTGCCAACGGTGTCATTGGTTACAAGATGCACATGGTGCTCGATATCTTCAATCCACAATACCTAAACGTCGTATATTTACTGATGATTTACAAAGAGTACACATGCTGTCGTTGACCACAAACAGGTGTACTCTTTTTCACGAGCTCAAATCTGGTTACCGTATATAAACACTACAGGGTGGAAATTCAGGTCTATCCTTAGGTTTTTTTTTTAAATAAATATATACAGCTCTTTTATTACTAGAAATCATTAGAAATAACTAAAATTGTGTAACAATATACAGTGTAGGCATAGCTGATATGTCTCTTTAAAACCTACAACCTACAATACATAGGAGCCAGATTAGATCCCGCAACCTTCAGTTTTTAAGACCACTGCAACCTACCCAAGTTTTTATGGGCTTTAACTTTCAGATGAATATGACATGCAAGGTATAAAGTACACAACTCAGATTTGATGTCACAACTTTCTAGACTTGAGCCCACATTTTAAACCAGTGCACTATAGAGCCAGGACGAAGACTCCACTTATTTTTGGACATTTGACTTTTAGATGTGTGACATACCAGGCATTAAAAGTAAGACACTAATTAAAGCCTACAACCGTTCAATCCTGAGACTACAGCTAAAACCAGTGATATATTACTTTCAGATGAAGTGTGACGTACAAGACATAAAGACTCAGGTTTGATCCCATGACCTCATGTTTCTGAAGCCACACCTTAAACAAATGAGCTACATGACTTGACAAGCAAAGCTGCTTTTTTTCTATATGTATCTTTCACAGATTCCTAAATCATCTCAGCCTAAAGAGTTTGAAGAGTTTGAGATGAATTAATGTAAAGACAAGTAATTGAAGTGAGCCAAAGGCCCAATGATAACCAAACCATAAGGGATTAAGGCAGCAAGCCCATTAACTTCTTGCTCTCATAAACAATCTATGGTTCCATCTAAGCCCATATCCAGGGGTGCCAAACCTGCGAGTCACTGGAGAACCTCTCAGTTAAAAGAGTCTTTGGAATATCATATCAATGATGTGTAGCTATGCGGTTTACATAAAAAGGTCAAAACCCCCAACCAGTTAGCTGACATTAAGCAGGCAGAACACTGTTAGTTTACTGTTTTACAACTAACATGAGTCTCTATTAGCTTGTATACTGCTGAAAAATTACCAGACTTGTTTAAATGAGCGGAAAGATCCCTGCTTTTGCATATTTTCATTGTAAAAGATATTCTAATTAGTTCATATGCAGTAGCACTAGTAGCATTTTGGAAGTCAGACACAGTCTCTGGTTAACACAGTTACACAACTGCAGAGCAAATATTTCTTAAACTTGTTTTTCTATAACAAACAAGATAGCTTTGTTTTTTGTATTTGATTTGATTACATTAATGATTAAGTTGAGTTTAGGATCCCTGGTTGTCTGACCGTTGCTGCACACCCCGATGTAAATCAGAGTCTGGGGCTCGCGCTCCAGACGCTGACAGGGGTTCTCATACGGAGAGAAGGTCCTCCAGAGAACCAGGAAGCCAGCGAGAGCCGATGGAGTGTCACAGAGAGGAATACCCTCGAACGGAAAGGGCACTTCCACTGCTGTTTATGTTCGTTTATGTGAACTTGTGTGTTAGAAAAATAGACATTCTCTAGGAAAACGCTTGGAATGTTCTGGACCAGGTTTCATTTAGTAACTAAAAATAAAATGAATAAATGAAGATTCACTCAAAGCAATACAAAAATGTACACTTTTCAATTTGATACACCAAATAAAACTTAAAGTTCAAGACCAACCAGACTGAAGAGTGCAATAGGGTCAGTCCAGAAAATGCAGGGAAGAATCACTCTCTCAGTGGGTCTGGGTGGGAAGGCTTGCCATTACAAATCATATTCCAGAGACAGAAAATCAGCCCAAAAAAAAAACTGTTGGCAGACATGGTCATTAAAATACACAAAAAATGCACCATTTATGTACATAGTCATACAAAGTGACACTGCATGTCCTGACTGTATTAAACACCTATCCGACCCTGTTCCATAACCTCATGCAGAAGATCTGAGCATATGGCACCATCCACCCAAACCACACTGGTTTCCCCAGCAATCTCTCTGGGGCCCATCGAGCGGATCAGGGAGATCTGCACAGCCCATGGGGATGAAACAGTCCGACTTCGGGTCAAGGGTCAAGATGGGACAGTGGACAATAACCGATGTTCCAGTTCCACCAGCTGTCAAGGACTACAAGAAGTATATTTTCATTATATTACCTTCTCGAACTCATATTATCTATCTTGATACAGATGTCAATATTTCTTGTGTATGTTTTTATCCATTCAGGATCATGGGTGGAGTAGATTTCTCTGATAAGCTATTCCAGCGTAATCCACAAGTCCTTCTTCATGCACTTCCTGGACATAGCCATTGTGAATGCCTTTACTCTGCACAAGGACCTTGCCATTCAGAGAGGAGAAAGGCCACTGATGCAGAAGGCATTCAGAGAGACTGGTTTTGGAGCTCAAAACAGCTGGATCCACACCTACTCCTGCCCCACTGTGTCCCACCACAAACCATTATACTTTACGGAGGACGAGACGATGGGTCGCAGGAGGTGCGTCCGCTGTGACCAAAA
>JBBPDB010135403.1:0-15882 GCA_037974465.1 Brachypetersius altus
TTTTATCCAAAGCGACTTCCATTCCGTAACTACAGGGGACAGTCTCCCTGGAGCAACTTGGGGTTAAGGGTCTTGCTTTTGGTCCGGAGGCAAGTATCCTACCCACTGAGCTACCGCCACCCCAAAGAACAAACTGCTACTAGACTATGATCATTATTACTATTGTTGTTGTTATTATTACTTTTATATTTCTATATAATTTAATTTATATATAATATATATATTATATTTATTAAACCATGTGTGTATTTTATAATATTGTATTGTGTTTGCATTCTCTAAAATCAAGGCTATGCACTGCAATGATCAGGTTTAATGGCTTTAAAAGTCACTGGTACTCCAGGCCTGTTGTAGTTTACTGCTTTAATTTACTGCATTTGTTTTTGCTAGTTCATTGATGTGCATGTATGAGTGTGTATGTGTGTGTATACATGTGCATTGTTTATTTGAACTGACTTGTTTCAAATGTGTATCATCATTTCCACATGAATAAACTCAGATCAACACAATTACTGAAATAAAATGAAAGATGGTGATTGTGCAGGTGACTTTAGTCATGTGGAAATAATGTACACATATGAATCACGTCAATTCTAAGTGTTTGTTCCAGTGTGCTAGTGTGTGTGTGCGTGTGTGTTTTGTATGTGTGCCACCTGGTAAACTGCTTGTTCGCACTGCTTGTCCTTCTGGGCCTTTTTCTCTATCTCTTCCCTTTGCTTGATCTCATAGATCAGCTGGAAAAGGTCACGGAGGTCAAGGATCACTGGCTCAGCCTGTGGATTGTGTGAAAGATAGAAAGAGAGAAAGGAATAGAGAGAATGACAAATTGATTTTGGCAAAAATTTTATTACTCAGCATGACATCTCATGTTATAGGGAACGCTGTCGCCTCCATCATTCTCCAGATATTTCGTAAATGTGTAATGGAAAGCGAAGACCCTCAAACCTGCTCTCTTTCCTCTCTAAATGCTGTCTGATGAGAGATGACAGAACAAAGTGCTTTCCATGTTAAAAAGCTGCATCTGATCAAACTCACACTTTGTAGTTCACTTCAAAGCCCCACGTTATCATTAAAAATGCATCCCCTGCCTGCTGCAGTCTAAATGTCACTAATAACCCACTAAATGCCCAAATGTACAGTGAGCACTCAGCTCTTGCCTTCGGGTATATTTCTGCTGCTTTCGCCAGCAACCATACATCAAAGAGAAAAGCGGTATTAACAGGAGAGCGAGAGAGAGACAAAGAGAGAGAGAGAGAGAGACAAAGAGAGAGAGAGAGACAGAGAGAGATAGAGATACAGAGATGATATAAAAGGGGGAGAGAGAGGACAGTGAGACAGACAGACAGACAGAGAAAGACAGAGACAGAGATATATGAAAGGAAGAGAGGGGAGAGAGAGAGAGAGAGAGAGAGAGAGAGAGAGAGAGAGAGAGAGAGAGAGAGAGAGAGAGAGAGAGAGAGAGAGAGGAGAGTGTTAGAAAGAACAAGTGCAACAGGTTAAGAAGAAGCTTGTAGACGAAGCACCAAACAAAGTGAAATGAAATGAAAGCCAGAATGTGCTGTGCAACTGCAAAGAGGAAAGGAGTGTAGGACTGCTGTAATCTATCTGAGTCACACAATGCAGGGTCACCTGCAGTTCAGAGCAAGGGGCGATGGATGGAGAGAACGAGAAACCGACATGTACTCATTGACTGTGTATGGGAAATCAATATCAGCACCCAGCATAGAGTGGCACCAGCAACACAGCACAGTGAGAGAGGGAGAGAGAGAGAGCAAGAGAAAGAGAGAAAGTGAGAGAGAACAAGGGCGAGAGAGAGATCGAGATCGATAGAGAGAGAAAGAGAGAGAGTTAAGCCACAGGGAAAAGATGTATGGTGTATTTTCACTACACTTTTTCTGCTGTGCTTGGATTCCTGTTGGAAGCCTCCAAATGCCACAGGAGGGCTGCAGTATTGACTGGAAGGAGTAGGTGAACCATCTAGCATCACAAACACACAAACACACACACACACACTCACACACGCACGCACGCACGCACGCACACGCACGCACGCACACACACACACACACTCTACAGGTCCAGAACGTGAAAGCAAAACGTAACTTTCTAAAAATCAATATGAAATGTTTATTCTTTCAGAAGTTAATGTACTAATATGTCAGTAACATACAAATTAGTTTACCTAATAGGAATTTTACACTAAGGTTAAGTTTTCCCCAAGTGCTTGGCACATCTGGTCAAGTGTAAAGGCAGTTTCAGAGCCTGGTAGCGATGCATGCTTCTGCTGAAAAATGTGGCCTGGAGTTGAACCCTGATGCAGGCTGCAGTATTTATAAACAATATCCGATCTTAGTGCTGCACACTGTGGGTTTGGTTCTTTTTGTCACATTACCCCTTGCTTAATATTATGTAAGTATGGCTCCTCCAATAGCTGCTGCTCCTTCTGGTAGTCAGACGGGACATAACAATAATAAGGTTATTAGTCCGCATTCAGCTGCCATCCTTTTAATGTTAAAAACAGAGAAGAGGTGATCCCATTAGCTACCATTTGAAGAACTGCATACAAAGGTGTGTATGAAATTAATGAGGATAATGAGCTCCTCACTCAAACCAACCAAATCTGACCTGGGAGTGAATTTGGGACAAGTGTGAAACACCCTTAATGACTGCAGCAATAGTGCTGATTCTTGATTTGCAGTTTCTTTTAGGCAATTATCCTGCAGGGTTTTACTGCAGCTTTAATCACAGCCACCTAGTTCTCCCACTCAGGTGCTTCTGAAGGCTTGAAGAACTGGATCAGGTTCAACCGGTAATTGGTAAAGGATTAAAATCAATGAATATATTCCCCATATAATACATTCAAATAGAAGTATATTACTGCAAACCAAAGGAACACTTTCTTTGCTTATACAAATCTCACGCAGTCCAGCAACCCATATGAAATACTTACAGATTGAGCCGTCTTGATTGCCACAAACCGGTGGTTCCCCTCTTTTCCACACACGTAGCCGAAGGCCCGGTGGTCCGTGATGTCCTTGGCGATGTAGGAAATCTCATGAACTGCATGGTGGTGCTGAAGAACCTGAAAAATAAGCCCAGAGTATTTGAATTAAACCCAGTTAGAAAAACATTTGTCACTGTATATCCCCTTTAACTTTAGAGTTAAATCTGAGAGACTGGCAGTGGATGTTCAATATGAGGGCACTTTACCTTTGAAAAGTAGAGTACTGCTGGAATGGATAAAAATACCTGTAATAAAGCAGCTACTTAAATGCTAATTCTTTGGAGCATAACACACTGCCTCGTGTTCATCATAGTGCCTTTGCTTGATGTGAAGGTTTTGCATAAATAATGATCATTTTCTTTTCCTTCTGATTAAAGCATGTACTGAACTTGTGCATTGAAGGCAGTTGAAACACTTGAAAGGTCTGAGCACTAAAGAGATCTGAAACTAGAAGAGATCACATGGCATGGAAAGAGTAACGCGACCATTCTGTCAAATGTAAAGACACCACAGCCCTCAGTGCGAACAGCACAAAATTCTTCCTTTGTATTCAATCCATTCACCAAGTGAAGCAGTGGGCAGACATTAACACTGCGCCCGGGGAGTACTGGTACCACAGTGGTGCTACTGGCAGTCGTGGGATTTGAACCCACGTCTCTCTGACTGTTGGATGAATATAATAACCACTAGGCCTCCGTGGGGTTATACCCAATGTAGCACTTGTGTCTAAAGGTTCTTGAGTTTCGTGGTTTTATGCTAAGAAAACAGAAAGATGCTCATTAATCAAAACCATTGAAAAGTGAGGTGTCCTCAAACTTTTGACAAATACGTGAGACATCTTAGAAATGATGGAGGCCCAGGGCAATGTGCAAAGAGCTCCCAGAGAGCTCTTCAGGATAAGAGGCCTCAAATGGAATGGGAGGAGACCGTCTGTATCTAGGGGGCTCTGCACTGTCTCAGAAGACTACCTCTCTAGAGGAGGCTCAGAGGACAGGAACGGGTCAAGAGCTCCCCTCCCGTCGTACACCAGAAATCATCTGCTCAAATCATCTTTCACGAGTGGTAATCATCTGCTCTTCACCCACTCCATGTCAGCTCATTATAACATCAGAAGAACAATGTGCTCCCGGGGTTAGAGAAAGAGACGTAAGCCCCCAAGGGCTCCACAGTTCACTCGGGTGCTTTACAGGCCATGTCATCTCTCAGCGCATTTGTTTGACAGTATGAGGTGCTATTTTCTGCTCTTAAAGACATGCCACCCGATGTGACATTTTAAACAAACTCTGGCTGCTTTCCAGAGCAAAGTTTTCCTTTGTTATAAAACCTCAAAAAAAGGTTATAGAAGAAGCTCCAAGTCTCAAGAGTTGCAGTCCTGCAGCAGAATCTCACATTTGCATATTAAAGCGCTGTTTTAGTAACAATAATGTAGGTCAGACCGGTTACTAATGGCTAACGAGGGTAATAACATCCGGTTTGATCAAATGATTTGCTCTTCTGCAAATGGGCACGCGATTCCAGAGCTAAATAAAACACGCCGAATTTCCGACATGCCATGGAAAAATGGCATGTCTTCAAGGAATATATGTAATACAAAGCAAAAAGACCCCCTCCTCTCACGCCGCCAGCCTTAATCTTTCAAGTACTTTCTGAGCCTTAGATGTGAAATCACCCCACCCCACACACACACACACACACACACACACACACACACACACACACACACACACACACACAATAACTGCGCCTCCATTCCTTCTGGGTGGTTTAAAATTGGAAGCAGAGAAAATCCTTGAAAGATTAATTACTTGTGAAGCCATTCGACAGTAGCCTTCCTCTACCAATTTCACAGAATGGAATGTTTGCCCCGAGCTTGCAGAACGAGGGCTGTGGCACCACGGCACACTGCATGGGGTGAGCCTTCCATCACAATGACCCATAATCTTAGGTTCTCTGGCAGATACACATGCACGCGAGTACAAAGTGGAAAAAACACTGCCACGTCTGTCGGTGTGCTGATCAGTATAATAACACCTCAAGATAAGTGTCCCATCTTCTGCTTAAAATTCAGCATGAACACAGCCACTTCCTGTCCATCTGCTTCACTCACGTAGTTACATTTTCCACCACCTCCGCTCTTCGCTCTCCTTTACACACCCTCAGTCATATCTCTCATTCCTACAGCAGACGTGATATGACAGCTCACGTGTTGAGGTGTCAGCCCGGAAATGAGACCGCAATCATCATGATTTTGCCACCCATCAAAAAAAAAGGGCTCTTTTGAGCAATTCCAAATAACAACCACTTATGGCTGGTTTTGAACTGAATGATTGCATAAGAGGCTTGTGAAGGTGAAGGACCTTCACATAATCAAATACGTTCCCAAGAGAAAGAACATACTTTTTATTCCTTTCTTTGCCATAATACTTTTTTTTCAGTCAAACTGCAGCACCTTTTCTAAAATGTTTCTTATTAAAACATTCAAACAACTTTATATCAGCGTAATACCAACTATGCTAACTATGCTAATTATTTTTGTGTTAGGATCTGTACTAAATTAGTCATGGCACCCCGCCTCACTAACAACAGAAAACTTGACAACTTATCAATTTGTATCAGGCGAACATCAGTCGAAAAGCTGAATCAGATATTAATTTAAAAATCTATCCGATAAATACACCTAGCATAAAATAATAGCAAATGTTAGCGATTATAATTGTATTTCTTCCTGTTAGTATTGTGTTGCAGTAGGCTGAATCATAAGAGCATTGTAGCTTACTATTCCCTTTTTTTTAATGTATTTATGTATTTTAAAGCATAGTGATTTAAAGAAGCATCGGACAACACTAAATGTATAATTAAACTTTTACATACTAAAATGCATTATTTACTTTTAAACTTTTTATATAAAATATATCTGAATGTAGATATGTTTGTACTTTTTGTTCATTACTATAAATAAAATTTTCTGCACAGTTAGAAGTTTCTAAACAAAACATGCACTACTCAGCATTATTACTGCAAACTGCAAAAAGTAGCATCATGCCATCTTTACTTAGCAGTAGCATCATCGAGCACATCCTCAGCTTGCAGAATCTTCCTCAGCTGCTTTATTTGTGGAATTCAACCCCAAGCCAGCTCCTACAGTTAGTGTAAATCACCACAACAGGCTTTAATTGCAGTTTAACAGCCACCAAATGCTCATAAGAAAAAGAGAGTCAAAAAACAAACTTAAAAATCAGCACACGTTAGCGTGCAATATAGCTTCATAATGGCAATGCGCAAACAAAGCTTAGGTGCTGGCGATGGGGGACGTGTTAAACATTAGTGCTGATTGTGTTTTAGCTTATCTCTCGCCGTTGGTGTGTTATTTAGGTGGAGAGAGAAGGAGAAGCGGCGGACAGGGAACGCTGCCGTTCCAGAGATAATGAGAGACTACAGTCCGGTGCTAAGCCTCTCAAAACCACACATTCACAGCTAATTACCCAACGCTACACATACACACACACGCACACAAACTCACAGTCAATATACACGCGCTAATTCACTAAAGCTTTATTGGGTCCTTTTGTAGCCACAGGCCAATAGTTTGTGATAAACTGTGCAGTTTACCACTCATTTGAAACCGTTTAGGCCAGTGGAATATATAAACCTCTCCTGAAGCTCAAGCGGACTGTGTTATTATGGGCTTAGGGACAGGCAGGGAAGGGGAAAGGGAGGGAACCGAGGGTCCGAAAAAAGGATGAGATTTCCTAAAGCATCGCAGATGAGCGAACAGAGGCCTGCGATTCCCCTTGAGCTATGCCGCTAGTCATTGTTTGCAAGGCATCATGGGAGGATTAGGCTGAGTCTGTGTGAACACTGCAAATAAGCCTGCCCTATTTCTCTAGCTGCTCCATTCAGTTCTGCATATCTGGGCCTGTCCCTCTCTCCATGCAGTAGCAGCAAGCTACATTCTCTCTCTTTTGCTCTCACACTCTCTCATTCTCTTTGTCCCAGTAGCAGGCACTATTCATGTACCACATCTGAAAGGCTTTGTGGGTACAGGATCAGACCAGCAAGTAGCTCTTGTATGGCATGTATCAGTGGGGATAGCTCCATCCGTGCCACTGCTGGGCTCCCACTGAGTATATTCTAAATCAATAACACCCATTCCCCAAACACACACACATTTACGTCTGTGTGTCTTTGTGCATATGAGTGCATTACACTTTCAGTACCACAGAAAGCCCAAAGGAATAGCATCTAGTTCCATCTTACTCATCCTCTGACATTCTACACACAAACAAACAAAAAGAGTGTTCAAACACAGGGCATTTGCGTCTATGTTAAAAGCCCACTTCAAGCTTCCGAGAGGAATGACCCACAAAAAATAAAGTTCTATTGCTTAGATTCAGGTTTGCGTTGCCACATGCTGTTGTTAGTCTTGGTCTTGGCAAGACATACTACTCAGTGTGGCCAGTGGGTTCAGTTATTGTTTGGTTTTATTATTATTGTTTATATCATTTGCCCCCAAAATCTATACATAAGTAATGTCCTCCCACTTGCTAAGTCTGCCCAACACATGGTGCTGGGAGGGGAAAAGTTAGCATGTGTGTCCTCTGAGACATAAAGTCAGCCGCTTACACAACATCATGCTGCTTACACAACATCATTGGACAGTAATGACAGGAGAACACTGACTGCCAGTTTGGTTACATTGGTAAGCTTCATGCTAAGTGAAGTGCGCGGTAGTTAATATTGAAGGGTCGGTGTCCAGCACAGTTTGGTGATTTTGCTCCTCAAACACACCTGTTTTATCCCACCTGTTAATTGACAGGGCAGCTACCAAACTTTGCTGGACGTTGGCTCTCCAGAGCCGACAGAGCTGGCCACCCCTGATCTAAGTCAGTTAGTTTTATTGTCATTTCTGCCATGTACACAATACACAGTAAAATAAAGTGGCCTGCCACATGCACCATACATCCCCAGTGTCCTGGAAGTGGTTGTAGATTTTCTGAGCATGTGCATCCACAGTTTTTGGCTGAAGAATATGGAGACGGTGGAGACACTTAGAGGCAGTAACATAATTGATGGACTTGGTGATGTAGTCAGTCGCTGACGCTGTGTTCTCCCGCAGTTTGGTAAAACTTCCATAGATTGCTGACTCCCTAAACATGTCTAAGTCAGTGTGTCCTGAAGAGCAGACAAGGCTTCTGGGGGCCAGGTCTTCATCAACTTCCAAAAGAGCTTGGCACTTCTGATGAGCAGAATCAGCATAACAGGCCTGAGCAGCTGAGTTGGGGGCGGGGCTTTGCATGGTACACACGCTGCGTAATGCTCTATAAACTCTATGGAGCTTTACAGAGTGCTTGGATTTTAGTAAACGACTTATTTATAACTGAAGCTGTTGGTGACTAATTAATTTTATCGACTAATCATTGCAGCTCTAGTCCATTCACTTGCAGAGTAATGCACATTACAGAGATATCACAGGGACAATACGTGAATCATCCAGGTCTACTCTCTTACTGGGTCTATGCGCTTGAGAGAGTAAAGGAGAGTGATAAAGGCAGTGGAGGCAGAAAATAGCTGAACTCATACCCGAAGTGGCAGCCGCTCATATGGGGAGGTGGCACAGCTCTTAATTGTTCAATATTTCACCCTCCAAAATGCAAGCCAGCATCTGTTGCCTTGAAGCAGCACCCAAAAGCTGCAGCACATGAAAGCAGGCGCGTCACCCATTCATCACAGCACGGCGGCTTAGAGGCAAAGAGAGACAAACACTTTGTTTTTCTGCCTCCTTCATTCACTTGGAGGTGAAAAACAAGAGGGATGAGTCAGAGGACAGAGAGAGAGAGAGAGAGAGAGAGAGAGCGATCACCCTTGTAAGTACAGTCTTAGGAGGCTGATGTAATGAAATAGAAGCAGCTCGCATCATTACAGAGAGGAGGAACATTATTATAAAGATGAACTATAAGCACAAATATGAGGGAACTGATGCCAGGTCTTTCTCTGAGAATGAAACTCGTCCCCTGCATGACAAGTACCCAGGCTGTGGGTCTAATGAGAAATAATGTCCATAGTGCCCTTTAAAAGAGGGGAAAGTGGAGAAGTCTATGTGCATAAGTTCCTTATTTATCCTTGTGTAATAGATCTTTGGTAACCTTGTGTTTTAAAGCACACACAAACACACCCTTATATGGAAGATAAATCAAATGTACACAATTTCCCACTTTCCTCTAATGTAGTTGATTATGAAAAACATGCCAGATTTACAGGCTCACAGACTTAAGGAAAAAACTCAAACGGACTTGCCTATGTGACCTAACAGAAACTTGCTTATGTGGTTTCTGCCAAGAAGGTTTTACTCAAGATGTTAGAACATTGCTGTGAGGGTTTGACTGCAGTCAGCCACAAGAGCATTAGTCGGGTCACATGATGTTGACCGATTAGTTCAAAGCTCAGTGGTATTGTGTGTAGTGAGGCATGGCGGGCTCCTGTGCAGCTGTCAGTAGTAGACAAAGTACACCAATCGTGAGTGAAAGTAAACTGGTAAAATTTCACTTAAGTAAAAATATGACTGTTCTATTTATACTTTTACAGGAGTAAAGTGCTGAAGTATTTGTTTTTAAATGTACTTATCAAAAATATTAAGTCTTGGGTTTAAGAAACGAGCAAAAATAAATAAATAAAATAAAATTCCAAACTCCTGGGATATCGGATTGCACATTCTGTATGGGATTTAGTGATAGATACACTACGCTCACCTTGATCTATTAGTGGAAGTGCATCATCTGTTTTTACTGCACAACCTTACTTCTTGCTGAAAGCAGTGCAGTAAAGAGTGGGATATTTTACTGTGAAATGTAAAGGAATGAAAGGAAAAGTCTAAATAGTTCATACAAATACAGATGCATAAAACTTAAGCACAAAAACAAAACAGATGGACTGCCCACCGATGGCAGCAGAAAAAATATGACAGATATTGCATTACATAATTACCTGTAAGTGTCATGACCTATGTAATTACAGTCACATGCTAATCAAGTTAGCCATCATGATATCAATACTTACAGGCAATGCTAATCTATCGTCTACTAAAAAACAGAATGCATTTCTATGACAAATGTGAAGTGTGAAATTGTCTAACTGCACTGGCTAGCAGCTTGCTGGCAACCCAACAACAGCCTCTAGGTTTAACACAAGAAAACCCTGCTTATTGTTGTATAAAACACAACAATATACACATTTGTCTTTTCATAACTGACCTGTGCTTTACTGTCTTAAAGGCGGTTTATGCGCCTGCTGTCTCTTTAGCTTGCACTGTTGCTGTTCTGCAGTGCTTTTGGCTCCTCCTGCCTGCCACAGTGTGAACTAATTTCCCAGTGCTCATTTGGGAACTCCTTGCCTGTATTAATTCCTAAGATGAGTCGTCCCTCCGCTTTCTCTCTGTATACAAATCTGATTCGACTCACTCGACTCGCAAACTTTTCTTTAAACTATGGACACTCAGCCCCTGAACATCTGATTCGAAAAGTAGCCAGTAAAACTGGGGGTATAATGCATGTGTCAGGGCTGGAACCTTGCCAATATCTAAATTGGAGGAGGAGAAGAGGTACCAATAATAATAATAATAATAATAATTATTATTATTATAATAATAATAGTCTTGGCCTTCACTTGCCATATGATACAGCCATGGGAAAATCCCAGAATTAAAACATACAAACAATAATAATAATTATACTACTACTACGACTACTCCTACTACTACTACTAATAACAACAACAATAAAGAACAATACTGTGTTTGCTTCCACAATGAAAAAATGGTTCAGGGCCACTGTTCAGGGCCACTGTTTCATAAACACTGCAACACCCCACTCAACCCACCAACTCTCTCACTGCCCACGGCTCTACTCCTGAAGATCCAGCATGTATATACATGGACTCCTTCAACACACACAGCTTGAAGGCTGAATTGTATTGTAGGAGCCAGATTACACTGAAGAGAAGCTCCAGCAGAGGCACAGAGGAGTTGAACAAGCTTCCAAACACACTGTACACTAAGGCTGAGCACGGCTACAGCCTGCAGCAAACTGCCCTGCTCACAGTGCACACAAACACACTGGCACACAATACCAGAAAGCTGGGGCAGGAAGGAAAGAACAGAATGGACAGTACACTGAAAGATCTGTGTGTATCAGCGGGAATGGAAGAGTGAGATACAAAGACATGTAGAGAAGGGACTAAGGAAACGAATGAGCAAAGAGAGCGAGAGCGAGAGAGAGAGATAGAGCGAGAGACCTTGGTAGTAAATCACATGCATCATGTGTTAAGGTCTGAGAAGCACATGTCTGATCTTGCCCCTACTGTCTGTGTGTGTACTGATGCTTGCCGGAACAAACATCAATAGACACACAGACACAAGATGGCACCATGCTGAGCCTTCACCCTCCTATCTATCATCTTTTCTTGTCCGTACAGTATGTGTGTGTGATGTGTGTGTGTGACTGGCTGCAGTATTTCTACTGCAATCACAGACCATACTCCTCCTACATCTGCACTGTAATCATTTCTGCACTTTTATAAATTACCTTCTAAAAAGCACAAGGTTTTGTTACAGCACTGATATACTATATGAACAAAAGTATTGGGACACCTGACCATTACACCAACAGCACCGCATTCAAATATGTGACTTTCCAGCTATAACAGCTATTACTCTTCTTGTAAGACTTTCCTCAAGATTTTGTTATTGTAGGAATTTGTGAGCATTATAAATTCCCTTTAGTCCTACATTTAACTGCATAATTGCAATTTCCATTAGGTGTCTTTTTTAATTACATTTTTGTTGACACTAAGGAATTTTTCATCTTGTATTTGCCAGAACAATGTTTGGAGGGCATCATTTATAAAATTTCTAAATGTGTTCTTTGAATATGTTTTATATTTTTTGGTGGATGGATTAATAAACATATCTGTCATGTACTCCAGCCCCTGTAGCATACTGGCACTACTATTACCAGTTTTAGATGTACATGAGGTCGGACACTTGAACTGATATAAACACATTTTCGTGTCAAATTCATATTTCGTAAAACACTGATTACATGTGAATTATTATTTGTTTCATGATAAAACCCGGGCATATGAATGTTTAATAATCATTCATGAATCTGAGCTATGTGTCAGATCCTATAGTGGAGAATCCTACTGTCTTCAGTCATGGCGCATCCTTCACCTTTTAACCTTCATATTCCATAGCTAGTGCCGTCCCATTAACAGACTTTAGACTGATTTATGAGCACTCATATCTCTCTCACTCTCTAACTTTCCATCAATCTCTTATGCATACATGCATGCTGATACACACACCCACACCCACACCCACACACACACAGAAGCATTTCATTGATTTGCTCCATTTGGACATTAGTTACACTGCTAATGTTGCAATGTTTCAGCATCTCCTTGTCACAGCATGCCCAAAGACATTCAGTTGGGTGCCAAAACATGCCCGTCACTATGGCTTTCACTCATACACACAAATACTCTCTCGAACCATATTCCTACACTTCTCTCCCTTCCACACACACACACACACACACACACACGCACGCACGCATACATTCCTGAACATATGCCTGTCTCACACATGCCATAAGGGAGAGTGTATTGTTTTTATTACAGACTCTGTGTGTAATCGTGTAGGTGACACCTCATTCTTACTCGCACACACATACACACACAGCAGAGGTCACAGTGAGTGTGTTCATATTTAATAATCCCAGTATGAGCGATAGACAATGTGTGATTATTCCGATCGCTCGACCCTGACTTCCAAAAAAACTGCTGTTGCCACGGCGCCAGGTAGCTACTAATTAGTGGCTGCCATGGCGATGCAGAGAATTACGGCCAAGGCTTCTGATGCGAGAGGGAGAGAGAGAGAGAGAGAGAGAGAGAGAGAGAGAGAGAGAGAAGTATAGAGAGAATAAGAAAGAACGAGAGAAAGGTCCTCCTCCTCTGTGTCTGCAGGCGACTGGACCTGGGAGAGAGGTAATTAGTGAGGAGAGTACTGAACTCAATCACACATGGCACCTGTGCCAATGCACACCCCCGCCACACACATGCACACGTACACACACAAACACACACAGAAATTGAACAAGTGGGTGGGCGGTCAAAATGATTCCCTCGTGGGTGGGATTGGAAAGGATCTTGAGAAATCAGTCGCCCATGGCTTTCTCTGGGGATACCACAGCATATGGAGAGGTGTGTGACGAGGCCTGTGTGTGTGTGTGAGTGTTCATATGGAAGAACGCACTCTTTATTGGAATGTAAGAGTAAAGGAGCTTGAAATGCAAAGTTATTAATAGTCATTTACTCACTTCTTTTAAATTAAATAGAGTCAGTCAGCCATCCATGCTCCATGTCTGCTTTTGAATGCAGCGTCTACTGTATAATGTATCCTTTTTTTCTAACCCTGGTGTTGCAACTTGCTATTTCTGCACAATTATTTATTGCTGTTTACCTCAATCTTTGCATTCTTTTGCATACGTAACGACTGTTGTTAGAGTACTGCAGCTCATGATACATTGTGGTGGTGGTGGTGATGGTGGTGGTGGGTAATTGCCTCGAGACCAAGAGGTCATTGGTTTGAATCATACCCTCAGCACACCACCACAGGGTTCCTGAGCAAGACCCTTAACCCCAAGTTGCTCCAGGGAGACTGCCCCCTGTAGTTAGGCAAAGGAAGTCGCTTTGGATAAAAGTGTCTGATAAATGCCTTAAAAGTAAAATGAAACTGTATTCACTCACACTAGTCCTGTAACTGCTCCTGTTGCTCTCTATGTTGTCTTATCCTGTAAATTATTGCACTGATTCTCTTGTGTTTTTTTGCACTCTCTCTTTAGTCCTGTCCTGCCAGCACTTGTGTAGTCTTATGGTGTTCTGTTTTTGTAGAGCAGCAGTCCTCAACCTTTTCTTAAGCCCAGGACCAGTTTCATGTAAAACAATATTTTCACAGACCTGTCTGGATACAGTAAAAAAAAAAAAAAAGTTGCATAAAAATGGACCATTCCGCTAAATTAGTGGGAGCCCTGCACGTATTTCAAGTAGGAATCCGGATATTGTGTGATAAATGCAGCTTTCTTTTTCTTGGAAGTCGAAGGCTCTTCTTCTGTCTCATCCTTGGGCCTTTTTTCTCTTCCACAGAAGCTCTCCAAAGTTTGTTTTTTATACTCATTTCTGCTAGCTTGAGGGCTAATTTTTTGATGTACCATATCACGTGATCGAGATGAACGTTCTTTTTTAAAAATAAAAGATCCTTAAGACTCTAAAAATCAATAAAATATTTTTTATTCTGTCTTTCTGTGTGGCCTGGAACCAAATGACTTATGGACCGATACCCATCTGTGGCCTGGTGGTTGGGGACCTTTGTTCTAGAGGAACACTGTTTCATTCCACAGTTTACTGTATAGATAGTTGATATGATAAACACTTGACTTGTAGTTTTAGGCAGGAACTACAAGGCTGATGCAGTCTGTTTGAAATTACATAAAACAAACTTAGCATATGCTAAGTGGTGGCTATAAGCCTTCATTGACGGTTAGTATCATTAACCTATTGGTTCCAGTGCCCAAGAAAAGAAATGAACTTCAAACATCAGAACATGCCTTCGACAATCAACATTTAGGGTAAGTGTATTAACATGTCCTCTCTATTATGCCTTCGTTTCCCTCCTCCTTACACACATGCTCATCAAACACATGTGCACTCCCACACCCGAACATGCATTCTGTCTAATGATATTAGAGTAAGTGGAACAGACATACTCATTTACATCAACAGCTGTTTTTGTGTGCGCCAAACCGCTTTATTGGACTGGTCAAATCTCATTTCCATGCAAATCAGCGGCGGCGGACGGCGGAGACGACACTTCGGGTGTGCCAGGGGCTGACTTATGAAGCTAAGTGCTGATTGAAACGGGTAACCATATTGGATGGGTTATGGAAATTGGACATGAGTGGGGTGAGGGTCACTTGGCAAATTTCATTTCAACGTGTCTCTGAAGTAAATCATGCAACTTACAAGATCCATTTTCCCAGAGATAGAGTGCGACTGCCGAGGACTGAGCTGGACAGTTGTGGATTTTGCCCTCATTGGTTTTTTAAAGATGCTTCACAATGTATTCCACGCTTATACTGTTGTTTTCTGTTGCTGTTAGCTATCCAGCTCGCCCAAACACACACCGAAAGCCCCCTTTCTCTAATCACCATTGTCTTTTGTAACCCGTCTTTTCTGATGGATTGAGTCGTTTCTCATTTCCAAGGCAACCACGCTCCTTCAGAGAGCTGCAGAGGTTGTGAGTGTTGTCAGCTGTGAGTAAGAGGGCTTCATTGCATGTTTTAATGAGTTAAAGCTAGCTATGACCTTAAGTGATCACCTCAGGGTCTACAGTCTTCTTGAAGACTCTTTGTCAAAATCCTTTAACTCTCCCGTGGAAAATTAATGCTTTTGTTTCCAAATATAACCCAGCGGTTTCATCACTTCAGATCTTCTGTAATAACCTTCATTCTGTTTTTCATTCCTTCTGTGACTGTCCTAGACCAGCTCTGTCTGACCTTCTCTGACTATGTTAGACTAGCCTTGTCTGACCTTCTCTGACTATGTTAGACTAGCCTTATCTGACCTTCTCTGACTATTCTAGACTAGCCTTGTCTGACCTTCTCTGACTATGTTAGACTAGCTCTGTCTGACCTTCTCTGACTATCCTAGACCAGCTCTGTCTGACCTTCTCTGACTATCCTAGACTAGCTCTGTCTGACCTTCTCTGACTATCCTAGACTAGCCTTGTCTGACCTTCTCTGACTATCCTAGACTAGCCTTGTCTGACC
>JBBPDB010135446.1:0-15876 GCA_037974465.1 Brachypetersius altus
ACATATATATATATATATATACTCACTAAGTATTATTGTTTTTAAAAGGTACACTTGCTATAAGCTCTCAAAATCTAGTAATAATCTTCAACAGCTGGCCTTTCTTTTCTTTGTCAGTATCTGGGACACTGTTGTCTGCAAACATCTGTTGAACAAAGTGAACTGATCAACCTCTCCACCCTTTTCTGCAGAACTGCTTATTTTAAACATGTATTCATCATCACTGAGAGTCCACATGGGACATACAGTTTAAATGTACCATCTTATGGCATAAACATTGCAGAGGCTTTATATAAAAAATACATTTAAATGAAAAGCCTTCTACAAAACAAACTTGTAAACTAGAACTCGTTTTCAGCACTTCCAACCATATCTTGTATCAGCCTACTTTACCAAGTCATGTGAGGCTGATATCAAACATTAACCTCATACTTAAGTTTGTTATAAGTTTGTTACAATGCTTGATCTTTGTAGACATAACGGAATAAGTATTGCAATGATATTTCAACACAATAAAATATCTAATGCAGGCCTCACCGTGTTTACATCAACCAGATGCTTGACAGGAAACAAGAGGAAGTGATGAATATGAGTGTGGAATTTTCTTGCTGTGTAGGTGAAATGAGTCATCTTGTAACTGCTAATTATGAACCATCAGCCAGGTCTGTAGATTTTGAGGTGTAAATAATCTGTTAGACTTTTTTTCATATAGCATGAACAGCCAACGCACTTACAGCCTCTTTGCCCGAGCCTTGTTACGTCAAAGTTGGCCTACATTTCCACAAAGGCCAGGCGACCAGATGCAACTAACGTTTCCACTGGAGCTGCCTCATTTATAGACAAAAGCAGGCCGGAATGAGGAGTAAGTGAGAAACACCATTAACATATCTTTGACAAGAAACTGAACCGAAAGGTGATTGTTGTTGTGGATCACTTTCAGTTTTTGACCTAAACTGTTCAAAACGAACCGCCAGGCAGCAGCAGCAGCACACTGTCGTCAGATATTTTGAAACCTGACACAAGAGATTTGGCAGAACTCTCCTCTCCTCCACCGGGGCACATTTTGCCGCGGTTTTCACGCTATGAAAGTCAAACCAAAACGGAAATAACATTTTAGGCAACAGGGGAAAAAAGCAAAGTTGTATATTTTGAACCAGATCGTCGTACTTCGAAGCGTACCGCCAACAACATCTAGCCGCTAGCTCCGTTCGTGGCCTTAGCCACAAAAGAAGTTTATTCTCGAGGATTCAATGAGTCGAACTGTGTGCCAGGAAGGGTCTGTTCTCTCCTTCAGCTGCACAACAAACACGAAAGACCGGAGCTACCACAGGACGCCAAGAACAGCCCGACTGAAGCCAACACGCTACCCGCCTCAGATCCACAGTTCTGGCCCGTGTGCTGCTCGTCGAACTTTTACGAAGCTACACAACTCACTACACAAACGGCGAGGCTTTCAGATGATTTCCCGTCTATCTTCTGCTACTTACATTTCTCCTGTACGACTCTCTGTGACGGTGCGGCCGAGGTTCTGTTTTCTGAAGGTTCACATGTAGATGGGGCGCCTCAGTGCTCCGCAGCTGCTTCCTCCATCCGAGCAGCAACGCTACCGAACCCCTTTGGCGTTGCTATAGCAACAGACCCACTTCAGCCAATCATAACTCCTCCCCTTCCACGTCCCCTGGCAACTGCCGCAGCTCGATAGCAGCGCTGCTGCCCGCCACGCCATTCCAGCGGCTCACACGTGTTTGTGTCTGGCAAAAGTAAATCCGAATGGTTTTCCTTTCCTTTCCGTTTTGTTAGAGATTCTGGCGTTTTCCAGGCAACAGTAAAGCAACTGTATTTTTTACTTTATGAGTAACTAGTAAACATGGCGTCCTCAGTACTCGGTAGATTGAAACGTGTCTTCTTTAGTAATGAGTTGGCTGGTTCATACATTGATGGTATCGCACCATAGTGCTGCGGCTCACACTTGGGTGCAACGATTCAGTTCCCTAAGCACTCTCTCAAAACTTGTACAATGCAGCTCCAGTAGGAGATACACCGGACAAAGATGACTCTGAAAAAACCCATTGTTTTAAAAAGTAATTGGTTGTATTTGGAACATTGACACTGTCACTGTCTAACTGCATATAGGATTAAAACAGCACATTTCTTTGCTGTATAACATATATTATCCACAGTTCATTGTAAAAGTATGTTTTGTGTATAAACAGCAGGGGTTATCAAAAGGCTAGAATTATAACTAGAATGCCTTTCTAGTTATAGCAATCAGAAATATAGAAATAAGTGCTTACAGAGGTTTGAACCCATATGTATGTGCTTGAGCCAGAGCGTTTTGAACTTTAGTCAATGTTATTGTCTCATCTGCTGAAATATGACTCTCATCTGGCTGTTAGACCAGACCAGCAGGGTCTTCCCAGCCTTTCTTTTCTGCTGGTGTTAATATGGAGAATTTTGAATTCTTCAAAATAAAGATGTCTTGCTTTTATGTCAGAGTGTGGTGTTTAAAGCGAAATTAAAGGGTTTCCTAACATGAGTGATGATCACTTGTTCCTTCAAACAAATGAGTGGTTGTATTAAAGGAACACATTCCAGCCATTCCTTTCATTATCACACCATCTTGCAAGCGAGAAGAATGCACCTGTAATGTGTATGGGTTTCAGTGTTGCTAACTTATTGTCCCAAACTTGGCCTACTCTACACTGAATGATGAACGCTGCAGTTAAGGTTTAAACAATATGCCCAGTAAAAGTACTCCATAACAAAGCACAAGTATTTCCTTTGTCTGGTTCAGCAGTCTAAGCTGTACCAAGTGCGATTCGTACCCCATAACTGTCACTGAAAGTCAAGCTTTCAGACTGGCCAGTTCTCTTCCAGTGGCAAAAATGGAGAAAAATGTCTGTAGCATTTCAAAAAGGCAATTATGAAAAGTCATTTGTGCTGAAAAAAGTAATTTCTCATTCGATTACTACCAAAAATAATAAGACAATCGCTGTTTACCAATAATAGTATCATAAATAAGTTTTTACTTTTCTGTGCTTCACATTTTTCATGAAAATACTAGTGTGGCTAAAAAAGAATCTTGCTTACCATTTATTGCTGTAACACTTTCCAGCACTTTCAGTGATGATTGGGTGATATTTGACAGGTCTACTTTTGTGTCTTAAATGACAACAAAAAACATGTTTCAGTCAGCTACACCGTCTTCAAGAGCTCCATAAAAGTATTTCTGTAGCTGGACTATGATAATACTAAACAAAATATTATTCATTTACATTCAGTACGTCAGCAAATTCAATTACTGAGTGAATCAATCTATATTTTAATGCATGAACTGTGGTATTTGTAAACCACACCACACAATCATTATAAAAATGAAGAAACCAGAAATGTATGTTGCCCAGATTGCAGAGATTCTTTAACATTAGTGAAGATGGTGATACTTCACTGTTGCCTAGCTGACCTGGACCTAGGTTTAACTTGGAAGAGGTCTGCAAGTGAGCATGTGAGGTCTTGCACTTATCAGGGGGTGCTGAACTGTTGGCTTTCCATTTATATTACAGTGTTCAACATGAAGGTCATGACAACTTCTAGCTAGCAATGTGTTACAATATTCATTTTTGGTGAGTTAACAAATCATAAGATCAGCAGTTAATAAAATGATAGCGTCCTGATGTATGCAGTCATGACTACTGTAACTTGTTTAGGCTAACATTACTTATAAAATGAATTAACACTGAGTTAAATAAAAACACCTGCATTAGAGGACACAGAAGAAATATCGTATCACTCTTACGATTTCTCGATTTCTAAAGCATTGCTTAAGCTAAAATTCAGGAAATTCGTATGTACTTGGCTACATGTATATACCTAGAACTGGGAATATTAAATAACATCTTAAACCCTTGATTTTGTTCAGGCAGTGCTTCGTTGGATGTGTGATAGAGATGTCACCAGTATAACAGACTTTGTAGTGATAAAATCTGTAATTCTGTCTTTACTGCCAGTTAAATATTTGGAACATTGACACCGTCACTGTATAACTGCATATAGCACATTTCTTTGCTGTATAACATATATTACCTACAGTTCATTGTAAAAGACTAGAATTATAACTGGAATGCATTTCTAGTTATAGAAATAAGAAATATAGATAGCACTCTGTAAGTGCTTACAGAGGTTTGTTTCTGATGTGCACAGACAAGCAGGGGGTTGCCGGGATACACACGTGGGACAAACAGCTCAGAGAATCAGAAAAATGTCACCAAAAACTGAATATAAAAAAAAAACCCACTCATAAATGAATAAATATTATTATATAATATATTAATGTTTTAGCTCTGGAACCCTGCCGAAATTCTAAACAGGCTTGGACGAGAAGCAGCGCCAAAAACTGGTGGAATAACTTCCAATCTCTCCAATGATATAGACTCATTTAGACTCATTATTCTAAAAACATGCTGGTTGGTGATTGCAGAGATTCTCTAACATTAGTGAAGATGGTGATCCTTCGCTGTTTGGCATTATAGAAAAGTGCAATGTTTGGCTCAACATGTTGAGTGTCCACAAGTTTTGAAGAGTCAGATTATTTATAAAGTTTTGAAATTGGCACCAGCTGACATTTACTAATGACAGCTGTTACCATGCATCGGATCAAAAGGGCTGATTAAGGTCTGAAACCTTGTAAAAAGAATCTGAGCCCAAACGTTTGCACAGTGCCATAATAATGTTTTTATTTTTTTTATTTTTGTTCAGTTCATGGCATAAAAAGTAGCTATGCATCACTTTTTGCTGAAAATATTGTGTATTTTTTTCATTGCCTATAGAGACTGTGTTAACATCTTTTTAATTACAAAATTACCAAAATCTGTTATTTATCAAGGGGTGTCCAAACTTTTGCATAAGACTGTAAATCATAAATAAAAATTTTTTTATTAGACACATTGTGGTCATCACAAAATGGATTTGTAAAAGAAAACATCTAGAAGACAAACAACACAACAGTTTATCCTGAATATCGAAATCTACAAAACGTATGCGTGGAACATGCAGGTATTTCCTCTGTTTAATTCCATTCAATCAGTTGAGTCCATGGTGATGACCTTTGCTCTTTCAACAGAAGTAAGTTTTAAAAATTATTTTCAACTCGTATCTAAAGAAATCTTTCCTATAAGTTAAAAAATAGATAGCAGTCATTGAACTGACTTGGTGTGTATAACAAAGGTGTACAACAAAGAGGACTGAAATTTATCATTACTATCAGAAAATCCTTCAGTGCATGGCACACATTCATTCATGTCATATTCGTTCAGCTTGCCCTGGCGTCATTCCTGTGCACTATGGACTATTCATAGAAAATGGCAATAGTGTGCATGGTGCACCCCCGCAGCAGCCCGGCACTATTCCCCGAAGCAATGAAGTTGCAGTGCCAGCAGTTGAGAAAGGACAAGAGATACAGCAATCACCTTGGCAACAACGCTGACTGAAAGTGTATTCAAAAGACAGAATTAGGTTTTCATTTAGAAGTCCTAAATGTAGATAAAGATAACGCAGTTAAACAAAGGGGAAATCAGTGTTTGCAGTTAGTGGGATGACAATGTGGGCATCTGGTATTATTTAAAGAACAGTGATACGTCTTTGGGATCACATTCTCATACGGATCATTTTCCTCAATACATAAATGGCAAAGTATAATGTCTTATTTATTTATTTGGATTAACTTTTAGGACTTATTATCATTTATGGAGAAATATAGAAAATTCTAAAGGGTTCACAAACTTTCAACCACAACAGTATTTGTCTCGAAGTTGACCTCTCAGATAATCTGATTTTGGACGAAAAGATGGCGGTAGGAGAGAAGACCATAGTGTTCACTGGCAAAATAAGCTAAAACATATACCTGTGAAGGAAATAATGTATGGATCTGCAAGAGGGAGGAAGATGTCACAGAAGACAAATGGTTAATGAGATGTAGCCCTATGTTTCATTACAAAGTTCCACAGCCTATCAATGCTCTTTCACTGAGCAACATCTATGAGCTCATAACCAGAACATAACCAAGAGATTGCAGGTGTGTATCTATTTCACTTGTTATCATGCTTATACAGTTACTGCCATTACCATTATGAAGGACAAATACAGCTTAACAGCCGTAGATAGAACAACGTAGGAGGTGAAGGAGATGAGGCACAGATGTGGAGAGAGTGTGCTGTGGAGGGAAGAGGGAAGTGAATAGATGGATCTCTCACAGCATGGAGGTTTAGTGGGCAGCGTGTGCTAGATGGTGTGGGGTTTAATAGTTCATAAATCTGTGCAGGCTAGCTTCTGGTGACACTGCCACACTGAGAGCATCACATGTAGAAGAAAAATTAGGCCATTTTGAACTCTCATGCCCTGAAATACACACACATACAGTTAAGCAGCAGATAACTGCAGTAGTGTGCCACAGTAGTGCTTTTATTTAGCCATGTGGCGTGTGTATTTAATATTGAACATTGATACAGTATTCATTTAAAGCAGCTCAATTACAAGAACTTGAACTGTGTGTTTTCATTAGTATGTAGTAGCTTATGTTGCAGAAAAAGACTCGATATTGAGCTTTATCTACATTCTTTTTTGAAGCACTGACACGCTGCTGCCTGGGACACTGTGAGCCTGGTGGCTGTCTAGCCTACAGGACACAAGTTTGCGCTACTGCCAGACACTTACCCTTTGCTCAGGTTAAGGGGAAATCATTGTAACTGTCTCAATTATTGGCAGCTGAAATAAATTTTCCTCGCGGATAAATGGCGAGGCTGTAGACTACTTCTTCTTCCCAAACACTGATAACAATGTTAATTAACTTCATTCATATATGTACTATGTACTAGCAGGTAGCTGGTAGCCTTATGGCTAGGGCATTCGCTCTGTAACAACTGGGGTTATGTGAGTCCTCCGCCATTTGGAGGCGCTATATGCTTAGTGGGTCTTTTTCTCTTTTCCCTCCAGAAAAGGAGCAGAGAGGCTAAGCTAGGGCAGCAGTATTTTCTCCCTGTGCAAAACCAGGGAGTTCCTAAATGTATGTACAAGCACAAGTTATGGTTCCAATACTGTAAGCAATTTGTATACATTTAAAGTGTTAATGAGTAATCCACCTGCGGGTGGGTTTTCTGTTTTTCTGTGTTTCCTGAACAGGAAGTTGCAGGTTCGAAGTCCGCTAGGCACCTCTGAGGTACCCTGAGCAAGATATCGTCCCCACACACGGCTTTGAAACATTGAAATAACTCTTTCTACTCTCTCTACTTTATGTTTAGACAGGGCACAGCTTACTAATACTAAATAAATAACTTTTTATTTAGGGGTGGAGTTTAAAACACTAAAATAGGAGGACAAGAGACAGAGCAGGCACGCTGCAGGTTTCTTCTTCTTCTTCTTTTTATAGTGGTTGACAACTTTTCAGTGTATTACTGCCACTGCTGGGTTGGTGGTTAATGTGGGGATTTCTGAGTAAAACAAGGAGCTTGGTTCTTTTAAATATCCGCGTGTGACTGAATCTGTGACTCCTGATCCGCATAAAAGTGGGTGATTACTGTATTTAGAAAGCTTAATTGAATTTATAAATCATTAAATAGAAAGCCTGTGCGTCCTCTAAGACTTGATTAACCGATTTGCCTCTTTCAGTCATATATATCATTGTTTAGCTGTTATACATATTATTGCTGTACAATATTGTCTAAAGAATACTAAGTAGGCTTATTTTGCTCTATCCCTTAAAATGTAGGACAAATACGACACATAAAGAACTACAAAATTACAAGATATGGGCCATTGAAGTGAAGTGCTTTGTGTTACTTCATCTCGACATACCCGGTCCATTTTCAGCTCACGCAAATGACAGAATACTGCCCTCTGCTACCCCTCTCTTCACACACACACACACACACACACACACACACACACACACACACACTTAATTTCATTGCTTTTCTGTTATCCACAAACGGTGACTTCCACTGTTTTGAATTAATTCAAACGGTTTGAATTAAGGAAGCTATTTAATGTACTCCAGTCTGGAGAACATTAAAGCAGGACCCATATGCTGAATTCCTTCATCTTAAACACAAACACAAAGACAAATAGACTGATAAATGTAAACAGTCCTGAGTAGTAACTACCGTTGTCAGGGCTAGGGACTGTGAGGGCCCACAGCCAGTAGTGGCCGTCCTTTTCCTGTTTTGGTTTTGGGGTTTTAGTCTGGAACTTTTATTATGAAGGGTAATGAGTTGTCATTAGTAAGTTCAGCTGTGTTTAGTTTGTGTTGACTACTGGTGTTCTGTTACTGGTTATTGGGGTTTTGAGTTTAAATGATTTAAGGGGTTTGTATTTCTGGTTTCTTTGCCGGTCAGCCGTCATGCTTAGAGTTCTTTGTGTGGATGTTCTCTGTTCTACTTTTGTTTATGTTCTGGGTTCTGGCCCTCATGCCTTTTTGTTTTGTTATAGTCAAAGAAATAAAAGCACAAGAAAGAAAGTCTGAAAACACGCCTGCTTCCTGTGTCTGGAGAAGGGGAACCATGACAACCCTATCCTGATAAAAGACAAACTTAGTTTGCAGAGACAAAGTTAGACAGCTTATATTCATAGGTATTATTTTTGTCCAGTGCCACATATGCTTGTGACATTTGTATGTACAGATATAGTCTGCACATAATGGAAAAGGTTCAAAGGGAAAAACAATTCCTGACAGTTTAGGAGTATTTCCATAGATGAAGATGTCAAAGCAGTCAGACCGGGTAAACAAGAACAACTTGCATTCGCCCAAGGGCAATATACTGAAACACTCCTTTTGACCATCTGTTGTTTTGACACCTAGTGAGACAAGACAGTAATATGTGCTGTGTGCAGCACTATGTATTGTACCTGTAGAATAGTGTTATTAATGTTCATTGTAATCACCAGCAATTTTTAATTTGCACAAACTGCATTATAGAATTATAAAATTTGTCACTGCAAATTCTGGAAAAACAATTAAATGAGTTATTATTAAGAATCAGAAGCAGGAATAGTTCAAAAGTAATTCAAAAATAAACACTCTTTAAAAGTTGAATTAAAATTTAATCTCACAATCTGGTCCATTTTATTTATGTATAGCTTTTTACAACTGAGGTTCTCAATGCAGCTTTACAGAAACCGGGGTGAAAAAACCATAAAGTGGACAGCTCAGCATTCAACCTATCAGGAAAAACTACTTGCATAAGACCAGTTGCTGCAGTCTGGTTAATTCTTCTTTAAAATAGATTATTTAAGCTGCAACATAAACAGCTAATTATAATGGCTTATTCTGTCAACAACCGAATGTCTCTCAATTTGTTAAATTTAGTTTAGTGTGCAATCATAATATAACCTAACAGAAATGACAATTAATGTAATTACAGTAATATGCTAATATAATTAATGCCACACAGGACCGAGCTAAAAGTGCATGTAGTGAATAAAGTGTCGTACCAACTTTATCTGCTAGACAGGCAATTATTTTGCAAAACACACATTATGCAGCTGGCTCAGAAATTCAGAGCCCTCATCTTTAAAATGTAAAGTGACCATTCTGTCACACAAGAACACACCACAGCTCACAGGGTGAACTGCACCAATTTCTTCCTCTGCATTTAACCCATTTACCAAGTGAAGCTGCAGGCTGTTAGGAACACAGAGCCGGGGAGCAGTGTGTAGCAACGGTATCTTGCCCAAGGGAACCTCAGAGGTGCCACTAGCAGTCTTCATCAGTTTTTTTATGACAACCAATTACAACTCAGCCAGAACAAATATTGAAGCATTCCGGCATAACCAGTGCATGTGCTTAAGGGGTGAGGTGGGAGCACTGAAAGGAGCTATTGAATTTCTGCCAGAGATACTCACAAGTCATTTTTACCAAGTCCAAGTCAAGTCTCAAGTCTTTGAGTGGCAATGATTACAAATGGCCACTCTAAATGCGGGACTTTTGAGATATACTACAAGGCCACGCCCCGCGATTACAATGGGCTGTTACTTAGGCGGGGGTGGGACTGTGTGCTATGTTATGCCCTCACCAACATGGAGGATTTGCCTTAAATGATCTTAAATCTGAAAAATAAATGTAAAACTCCACAGTTAGATGAGTCTCTGTGACCCCTTTCCAACGACCCTTGAAAACCGTTCACCTAGGACAAAAGTAATGGGACACCGGGCCGAGGTGAACGGTTTTCGGGTTGTTGGAAAGAGTGCGAGATATAAATAAATAATTCCATGAAATGAAATTTGTTTACGTTTTATGACTCACAAGTCACCGCACCCAAGTCTAAAGTCAAGTCACAAGTCTTGGTTTGTGTGACTTAAGTGTGACTCGAGTGTCTCAGTCTGGAGTCCCCATCTCTGATTTCTGCACATACTATAGCAGCAACTCAATAATGCTTCTAAACTTAAAAATGCTGAAAAAACTTTATTTTATTATCTTTATTATTGTGTAACAAAAATGTTGCCCAAAGAGCTATAAACAGTGTATCTGATTTAGCTGCCGATGCCAACAGTGTGGTGTGGATGGTAGTGGTGGGCGGATCGATCCAAATATCGATACTATTGATATCAAAGCTGGTATTGATATTGATCGATACCAGTGTCATAAGATCGATACTTTAGTGCCGGTACTTTCAAGTGCCTCTCCAGTCACAGCATGGAGCACACCCTGCTCTTCCTCCCCTTCCTGTGTTTTGATGTTGTACTGTCACGTGACTTAAGAGCACCAGGCGAACGCGAGTAAGCAGCGCGCACGTTCACAGAGAGAGAGAGAGAGAGAGAGAGAGCGTGCGTGCGAGAGAGAGCAGCTAACATTCAGAGAGAGAGAGCGACGGATCAGCGAACATACAGAGAGAGAGAGACGGAGCAGAGGAATGGCAGAGAGGAAAAGGAGCGCCATGTGTCTATATTTTCAGCCTGAAAATGAAACAACAGGCAGCTCTCATTTGTAAAAAGGCTGTTAAACACACTGGAAACACAACAACATTTTAATAAAACATGTGAAAAGTCATAAAAAAGAAAACACTGAGCTTCAGAAATGGAGGGAGGAGAGGAAACCCCCCACCCCCTGACCCCAACAGACCCCGACCCCGAGGCAGAGGTCACTGGCAGAAGCCTTCCAGTGTGGTAGAGAATATCCAGGTAGATGATTGTGTTGAAAGTAATATTTTAGTCTTCGGCATTAATTAATATTCATTTTCAAAGTGCAGCTGGTCATTTGTTACTTCAGAAAACTCAAAAGGTATAAGTTATGCTACATGTCACGGTCGTGGGGGCTAGCGGTCGTGGAGGGTGAGCTACCTCGGGGCATGGACCAGGCTCGAGAACGTGAATCCATTTCTGTGGTTTTTATTTAAAGAAGAACAAAACAGGAAAACAAACCTGGCTCAGTGGCCGTTACTAGAACATGAACGTGAGAAACGAGATGCAGGTTGCAAACAAGGAAAATGAGGCGCAAAAGTGAGGCGTAAATGAGGCGATGGACTGACGCCGTGACACGTACAAAATAGAACTTAAATACTCTCTCAATCAATGAACAGAAAACAAAACAGATGGCAACCAAAAACACGTGACACATGAACAGAAGGTCAAAATAAGAGTCCCAAAACACGAACAGAAACAGGACCAAAAAACAGAAAAGCCTCTACCGGCCACTGACCGGACCGTGACACTACAACCTAGATACAGTTCATTTATCCCTCTGAAAGGTGTTATTTAAATGAATAAATTTACTGGAATTGAAACAAATACATGGCATATAATACGGCTCAGATTTGATTGAATATAACTACCCTTTTGTGTTAACTGTGATTACTATATTTCAACAACAAATAAATGTGCTATAGTCTTAATCATTTATATTTCTTTATTCCTTATTTCTTTGGGGTTTTTTAATTTGCAATTTTTTTGTTGTATTTTCACTAATTGTTTTTTTTTAAATTATTTTAAATTATTATTGTTTTATTGTTATTGTTATTATGATAATAAAGTATATTTCTATTCATAACTTCTGTCCTGGGTTTTAATTAATTAATAATTCAAAGGAATAATCACAAAAACACTTAAAAGACAGGCAAATTCATTCAGATTTAGCAATTTGATGATGCAACCACCTTTAAAAAGTAAAAAAAAAGTATCGTATCGGTATCGGCGATACTGGCTCTGTATTTACTTGGTATCGGATCAATACCAAATTTTGTGGTATCGCACAGCACTACTTCCAGCTCAGCGTGTCACCTGCTTCCTGTCAGTGGATCACCAGTTTCCTGACAGACAGGAAGCAGCAACTGAGGCTCGGAGAGATCATTTCTGAAACACAGTCCCTCATTATTGGTGTCCGTCAAGGATGTGTCCTCTCCCTGCTGCTCCTCTCCCTCCTCTCACCTCCAAGAACTCAGCTGTTAAACCCCTGAAGTTTGTTGATGACACCACCGTCACTGGACTCATTCCGGATGATGAGGTGTCTGCATATCGGCAGGAAGTTCAGTGGCTGGTACTCTGGTGCAGTCAGCACAACTTGGAGCTCATGCTCAAGACTGTGGAAATGATAGTGGACTTCAGGAGACTTCCTTCAATACTGCTCCCCCTCACCATATCAGACAGCCAGGCATCTACTGTGGAGACCTTGGAGTTCATGGGTACCACCATTGGCCAGGACCTGAAGTAGGAGACCAACATCTCTTCCATCCTCAAAAAGACCCAGCAGAGGATGTACTTCCTGAGGCAACTGAGGAAGTACAGTCTTCCACAGGAGCTCCTGATCCAGTTCTACACTGCACTCATTGAGTCTGTCCTGTGCTCCTCCATCACAGTCTGGTATGGAGCAACCACTGAACAGGACAGGAACAGACTGCAGCGGACTGTAGAGGTAGCAGATAAGATCATCAGTGCCCCCCTGCCCTCCATCAAAGACCTGTGCCTCTCAAGAACCAGGAAACAGGCTGGGAAAATCATCACAGATCCCTCACACCAATGTGTGTGTGTGTGTGTGTGTGTGTGTATAAATATATATATATATATTATATGTACAAGTAATACTTATATACATACATTAATATGTATGTATGTATTCATATTGTAGATTCATATGTAGATGTATTCATATATATTATATATTATATTGTACATTATATTGTTTAGTATATTATTTAGTTTACATCGTGTGCTCACTCACATACTTGGCAAACGTGATTCTGATGTTTTCACGTCTGGTTTTCATAGAATTCGTTTACCTACATACAATCTTGCTGGAATAGAAATGGCCCTTTTCCCAAACAATGTCCATAATGTGTTGCTATGCTGAAAGGATTAAGATTGGTCTTCACTGAAAAACTGATGTGTCCCAATATTTTTGGTCATGTAGAGAAAAGAGACAAAAAATCATCATCGCGTTGAGAACTTAAACATATCTCTTTGCTGCTGTAAAGTGGAGCTGACATGTTAGTGGTTTGCTTGTTTCTTACTCAAAATAATGTGATCACAGCTCCTTGTTTTCACAAGTTTTCCAAAGATTTCCTTTGCCTACACACTATTCCTTTCTATTGTATTAATAGCAGCCAGTTAAATCTTTATCATATTTATTTATTTAACTGAAATTTAAATACTGCATTTGACTGATTAACACTAACACGGAACTACTGAATGAAGACAACTCAGTGTTTTCTTAATGAAATGTGAAATTAGAAGGTGTACACTATAGGCCTATAGACAAAAGACCATTACACCAGTGGGGACTTTTTCGTTGTGTTCAAATACATAGATTTTATTATGGAGTTGGTCCCACTTTGCAGCTATAGCAACTTCCACTCAGTTTCTGTGGGAATGTTTGCTCATTCATTGTGTAGTGCATTTATGAGGTCAGGTACAGATGTTGAACTAGAATGCCTGGCTTGCAATCTCCATTCCGGGACTTCCCAAAGATGTCGTATGGGCTTGAGGTCAGGGCTCTGTGCAGGTCAGTCAATTTCTTCCACACCGAACTTCAACCATGTCTTTAAGGGTCTGTATCAACAAAGTTGGAAGCTGGAAGCATTAAGATTGTCCTACCGGAAGTATGAGGCCTAGACTAAACACTGAAAAACAGGTGTGTCCCAATACTTTTGTTCATATAGTGGCCGGTGTGTGATTGGATGTGATGGTGTGAGTCAGGAGAGAGAGTGAGGGGCGGGTCTTTATCGTGGCGCGGACTTCAGACAGCAGAGTTGAGCATATCCTCTATAGTCCCAGCCTGATTATACACTCACTGATCCCGGCGTATTTCAGCTAACCAGCCTCCACTCTGATCCAGGTCTGAGTCGGTCAGCTCGAGTGATGGCCGATTAAATGTGGCAGCAGAGAAAAGCCCTGGTTTTAAGGTAATCTTAGAGGTTTTGTAACGTTAGCCAAATGCTCCTTAGCAAGCTAGCTGGTGGTCCGTTCTTTGTCAGAAATAGATCATGTCAAATACCACATTTTGAGAACCTTAAAATGACATAGAAACCTTTATGGAATAGGCGAGAAATGCGTCGCTTGTTTAACTACCCTCTGTTTAAATTTAAGAAGTTGGTTGGCTAGCTAATATTAGCCTGTTAGCCACATGCTCGAAGCAGTTTGCTATCACATTTTGTAAACATTAACACCAGACTAGGCAAATACATAAATCAAGTGTTAAATTAACGGAAATCTAAGGTCTAGGTACTCATGTCGAGCCAATTAGGAATTTGAAGGTAATGTTAGACCTAACTACCTGCGCATTCTTGCCATGTTTACTTCAAAAGCATGTTACAGTGAATGTAATGGACATAGGTAAATAATTACATTTATTTCAGTTCACAGCAATGTTACTGAAAATTCTTGCATTCAGTTTTAGCATTCCTAGTATGGAAGTAATTTTTTGACAAAAGAATTTGAATTAAAAAAGAAAACCTTGACTCGTTGAATAAAAACACGATTGAACGATGCGAATTTAAGTTTATTTTGAATGTTTTACAATGACAGCATTTAATATTCAATATAGACACATTCAGCCTTTTAAATTCAACAAAAACTACAACCTTAATTATTCAATGCATATTATTCAGCGCCTTCATTCCGACATTGCCAGTTCAAGTGGGTTTCTTTTGGACAGATTCAACTTACATCCGGGACCTACCGGAAAATAAGCACAATCCTCACGGATTGAAACCCCGTTTTCGGCGAACTCACCGTCTCGCGCGCGTTTATGCATTGGTGATATCTATGTCCACCCCCACCCCCATCCCCATCCCCATTAATCTGTACAATATGCACCAAGTCTCAAATTTTACCCAAAAGCATTGATATGTCCAACCAGCACTAGGCACTGGTCCAATTCTGATGCTCATGTGCCTGTTGTACAGGGGTCAGCAAGGGCAGTCTGACTCGTCTGTGACTATGCAGCCCATACACAGCATTTTATGACTACCTTTCAATCAGTCAATATTAACTTGTACTGCAATTTTGGCTACATTATAAACCTTGAGCATCCATAACTTTGCCCCTGGTTTACTGGTTGTCCTTCCATGGATCACTTTATGTAGGTACTAACCACTGCATAACAGGAACATCCCGTTATTTGTCCCATTCATTTAACCATCACAGTTTGATCCTTGTCAAAGTCACCCCGATCCTTACACTTGCCCAGTTTACCATCTGCCAACATCATTTTGAATAACTGACTGTTCATTTGCTGAGTAATATATTCCACCTCCTTGATGGCTGCCATTTCAGTATAGTTTACTTCACCTGTCAGTGGTTTTAATGTTGTCGGTGACACATGATATACAGGTGCTGGTCATATAATTAGAATATCTTCAAAAAGTTGATTTATTTCACTAATTCCATTCAAAAAGTGAA
>JBBPDB010135494.1:0-15871 GCA_037974465.1 Brachypetersius altus
TTTTTTTCTTGCATTCTCTCTCTCTCTCTCTCTCTCTCTCTACCCCCCCCCCCCCCGTCGTGCTCTGTAATTACTGTAATTGTTTGGCCAGTTGCCAGTCAGCCTGTGATTTGTGTGTCTCACTACAGACAAGCGAAATGAGGACCCCTGGGTGAGGGAGAGACAGGCGTCCACTGCATTACCCGTCCAGCCCAGCCCATCTGCTGCTGCTGCTGCTGCTGGAAGTCCTCTGGGAGGATGCAGGTGGTATAGTGTAGACCACCATGGCTCATACATCCTCAGAAAGTGTCATTTGCTGTGTGGAGATCCCATGGGAGGACTAACAAAGCACATCTTCATGGTGAAAGAGTCTACTTTTCGAGGATTTCTTAAGAGTATTTCTCTGACTTCATCTATGTTTCCCAGCCCTCATTAAGGATCTTTGAGCGAATATTAGAAATTTTATATGGCTGTTATTAACAATTGGTGCATTAAAAGATGACACATCTATGACCTAGCTGCCAAAATGTTTCTTTTTTTTTAAAATTAGGCAAAATAATACATAAAAATAGTTCAGAATAACATTCTAGGAATAAATATTCACGAGATGACAAAAACACCCAACTAGATAATGGTCTAAGGGAATCATTTAATTAGAATTCTATCCCTTTAAAAAGCCTCAAGTTCATCAGATATAACCAAGTCTCAATTGTTGATTGCACAACTTGCCAGTCTGAAGAAGATCTGAAGAAACGAATACATCTAACAAAATTCAACAGCAGATCTCTATGGCAAAGCCTGCCAATGTATGTTCTTGGGTTGATGGGATGTTTAACATGATATGACCCTGGGCTCAGGTTAAATTAGCTACTGCTGGGTAAGAGGTAAAATCACAGGGTCATTAAACAAATACTATTTTTTTTGTTTTTGTCTAAATTTGGTAAACTAGGCGCCCTGTATATATCTCTCAGGTCGTATAACTCCTACTTAATATCAACAAAGCTAATATACCGAGGTAATGCAGTGGGTTTGGATTTGTGATGCATGCACTGACTTACATAAACAGTATTAAAGGCTACAAAAAGGAATATGCAGCATCATTTACACATGGATTCCAACAAAACACACTTCCATTTTACCTCGTTTTCATAACATGCAGAATTGCTGCATATAGATTGGACATCCATTCATTCTATTGTTACTGTGTGTGAAAGTGTGCTCAAACAGGCATGTTTAACCGTAATTCCTACCTCCCCAAGTTAAACTGCAGGTAAGGAGAAGTACTGTCCCTAATCTCTTCATTCCCAAGCTGAATTATAGGGCCTCTTCAGTACATAAAACTGAATACTTTCTTGGTTTCTTCAATCTTTGTCAGTTGTGATTTGGAATACACATGAGAGATTATTCCCTAATGCTCTCCTCATCATTCATCCTGTGCCTATTCAGTGCTAAACATGCATGTGAAATTGGTGAGGAATGCTCAGTGTTGTTTTACTTTCACAGAGTGGTCCTGGAGGAACAGTTCTTTATTTATTTTCCTTTCTTTCCATTTTAGCCTTTACTGGTTCCCTCATCACTTCCTGTAAAGGCAGACAGAAAGGGGGAAATTAGGGGATTAAAGGATTACCCAGAGAGAGAGAGAGAGAAAGAGAGAGAGAGAGAGAAAGAGAAAGAGAGAGAGAGAGAGAGAGAGAGATGCTGAGAGCAGCTTTAGCACCTTGTTCCTGGCAGCAGAGTGACTGTAGCCCCTGATGACTCAGTGCAGGTTTACTGCACAGCCTCATCTCTCTACAGCATCAGGAACTACACCTCTGCTCAGCTGTTGCAGGGTGATGACATCAACACAGCCCAAATACATCATCAAGTACAGTGTGATGATCTCAGCAGATCACAGTGCATGGGCTCAGAGACTTGTAATGATTCTTGTTTTGCTGGCTTGTCATGTGTGTCAAAAATTGGTAACTAGTAGCTAGAGCTTCTATATCTTCCCATCATCAAACCCTTTAGTAGAAACATAATGCAACCAGTGGTAACAATTTTCAAAAGCTGGTTGCCTAGCAGTTTGGGAGTTACTCCTGTGAACAGAAGGTCCTGAGTTTGAATCCTAGGACTGCTAGTGACACCACTGAGGTTCTCTTGAGCAAGGTACTGTCCACACACACACTGCTCCCCTGGTGTTGCATTCCTGGCTGCCCAGTGCTTCACATGGGTTAAATGAGAGAAAGAATTTTGTGCTATTCATGCTGCGGTGTGTTCAAATGGTTGCTTTACATGAACAAAAACGACAACCCTTGGAAAACCATGGAAATCATCATTGACTATCCTGTTACAGCCAAGAATATTACATGAAAATAACATTTTTATAGAAAAAACAATTTAATATGGTGCACTTATAACAACTTCCCTCTTTATTTGTACAATACTGTCTTTTTTTTACCATTGGGCCACACATTTTGTCACAAGACAAAACATTTCAACACTCTTAGTCTACAACCTAATCTGTAATTACTGCTAGTGTGCTGTATTTATCATCCACTGAAACCGTCCCCTCCTCAGCGATGAAAGGGTAAAGGCTGGGGCAGTGCTCAGAAATGCAGGTATGAAAAGCACCTCTTAAGTTCTAATAGCATAAAAGGGCATCAAAATAATAATGTAGCTTTCATTGTAAATAAAATACACATTTTTAAAGCTTCACATGCACACTTCTCACTTACCAAAAAGATATTCCCAATAAAGCATTGAAGAACCGAAAAACCATCAAGTGAAACCAGACCAAAATTTCATCTGAAATTGGTTCTTATGTGGCACTTCTCCAAAGAACCCATTCAAGCACCTTTGTGTACATTCAGCTTCACTGTGCCCGACCAAAAAGTGCCCGTTTGAATGAATGAGATTGTTGCTGTAGGTCACAGCTCGGTGCTTTTGCTACTTTTATAAATGTCAGATTTTTTTTGTCTGCGGTTGCAAGGTTGATGGGGTTGGAGGTAACTGCTTCTTCTGTAAAGTACCTAGTGATTTTCCAAAATACTCGCACTACGTTCACTCTACCCTCCACAGTGACTAATGAACCTGTTGATAGATGGATCCTTTGTGTCTCCTTTCTCTTTTATCTCCTGTCCACCCACCTGCCTCTCCTCTGTGTCCTCCACTGGCCATGTCCTCGCGGCCTTGAGTCCTGAACGGAATAATGAGAGAGAGCCACTTAAGCCAAAGTGACCTGAACACTACAGTCTCTTTCTCTCTCTGACTTTTCTCTCTCTCTCTCTCTCTCTCTCTCTCTCTCACACACACACACACACACACACACACACATAAACACAGTCAGACACATATGAATAACACTCTCTTCTTGTCTGTCTCTCTGTCTTCCTGACACACTTGCACACCCAGACACGCACTAACGACCATAATGTTTCTTTGTACTCGCAGACCTTCAGAAAAGACACCCAGAAGGGACACATTTCATTACACTCTACTGAGCCAGAGACAGACTGTATGTATGTGTGTGTCAGTGTGTCATTGTATTTGCTTTCTGTGTGTCTGCACATTACAGTCTTCAAACTAATCCAGTTTAAAACTAGCCCCCAGTCCAATATTGGCGTAATGTAATATGTGGCTATTGCTACAGTGAGGTTCACACGCAACAATGAAGCACATCAACACTTCAATTGTGCACATTATCTTCACATGAAGAAATAAATTACATTCACAAAATGTTGTCATTCCGTTTACTCACTTCTGGAATCAGTTGTTTCATTCACATGAACATATTTGAATCAATAGAAATTTAAGGCATCATTAAATGCATCCCATTTTTTAAAAAAGTGTTTTCTTTAAAGTCAATCTTTTTGAATGGTGCCTATAACATGACATATTGCTTATGTCTATACAGTCATATAGAGCTGTTTAAATGATTTGACATCATATTTAACCATAAATGGGTTTAAAAATGCAGTTAGATGAGTCATAAATAAATAATCGAACAAACCTGCTGTTTTTTCTGCCCTTAATCTGCTTGACCAAATATCACTTAAATGTCTCCAGGGTCATATTGTGCTTACAACAGGGAGGATCGTTTTTCATAGAAGAAACGTGGACATATAAATGAGTTATTTGTCATTTTTCACTGGATGGAATGAATATGAGGTGAGTGATAGCCAATTCAAGGGTGAGAGAGAGAGAGAGAGAGAGAGAGAGGGAGAACGTTCGATTTGGTTCAAGGTTGAATGACCTGATTCTGTCTGTCTAGCTGGGCCCGGGCTTTGAGTAACAGCACTCTACATTATTGATGTGTGGTGATGTGAGACTGCTTCGGGAAAGCTACACTCTCTGAGCTTTGGTAATTAGCAGAAACATGCTGGCCTGCTCTGGCCGGCTTTTGTGTCTGCTTTGTTTTGCTGCTTTACTGGTGCGCTTTACTCACTCAGACACCAAAGCAGAGTTGGCTGCTTGGTATATTCTGCTATACAGTAAAGCAGGAACAACTGCTTTCTGTTCCGTTTAAGAATTGTATGGAGTAGTAAGGAGTAATATGATTAATTTCATACATGCACACACACACATATACAGCTCACCTGATCTGAACTGACCGTTCATAATGCAACAACATTTGCATAAACGCATAATGCAAATGTCGTTCAAACCAGCTGAACTAGTAAAATTTAAACGTGATATTAGCCCTGTTTACACGTAGTTTTAAGCAATGGGCAATTTTGGGCAATGGATTCACACATGGACAGTCGAGGCACATTTTAATTTACACTTGTGTCTACCGAGTATCCGAGGTGTCCATTTAGTTACTGACTCCGTCACATCTGGTCACAGCAACAATGCTCATGTAACACTTTCACCAATTTATGATAAAATAGTAGTGAGAGTTGCCCCTGCAATCAGAAGGTTGTGGGTCCAAATCCCAGGACTGCCAGTGGCACCACTGAGGCACCCTAGCACCCAGGCACCTGGCTGCCCACTGCTTCACTTGGTGAATGGTTAAATGCAGAGAACAATGTTGTGGTGTGTTCATGTTTTGCATTTAAGTTATCCATCCAGTCCATTCCAGACTCACTATTGCTGTCTGTGTCTTTATGTTATACTAGCTTCAATTAGTTTTTTCATGCTGCTCTTTTCCATCATTTTTTCCATCATTTCTAGTGTTGGCATGCTCTCTGGCGGTTTCTATAACTCTACAGGTGAAACAATGTTTCACCAAGAAAAATAATACAGGAAACCCTTCATAACCATCACTTTTTATTAGTGTGAAACAAAAAATGCTCATAAAAATAAGGTCGCTCTCCTAATTTCAGCTCCTCAATAGCGTTACTGTTGTATACGGCTCTGGTCAAAAACGTGAAACAGCGCCACCCCCAACCGTGTTGAAATGGAGAATTACATTGAAACATATTTCACAAGCGTCCCTGTTCTTTTCAATGTAAATCTTCTTAGACCCTGGCGGCTCATGGATTTTAAAGGTTTCAATGGACTCTAATGGTAAATAAGTCCCACCTGTGAAACAAGTGACTGCTTACTGTGATTGGGTAGTTCTCCACTTCAAAATAACTGACATAACACTGTGGCCAATCACCGCCTTTGTTTTCACTTTGTTCTATTTTATGTACTGAGCACCTTGAGTGTGAGACTAAAGCTTCATACATAACAAAACGCGTAACATATTATTTACTAGTATTTATTAATTATATTTCTTTTCATTTTATATTTTATTACTAGTCTACGAGTGCACAGAAGGTAGGGCATTAGCTTGTTAGCTTGACCGCTTGGTAGCGATTCCTACCACCACCGAGCCAAGCTGGGCACTGGTGAAATCCTTGGAAAAAGAGGTTAGATATATTTACTTGGGATTTAGAAATAATGTTAATTATGTACTGTTGAAATAAACAGTTCTATTATGTGTTTGTAAGATTGGTACTTTTTATATTTTGTAGTGATTTAACACTAACTATGAGGAGATTGAGGGAAGAGCAGCAAAAGCAGAACATTGAGCTGAAGTAAATCAAGCTGCCCAGGGGGCACAGCAGTTGTTTCGCGAACGCGACAGGGATGAAGGTTGGTTGACCAGGAGCCGCTACTGCTCCCATGATGTATTTTCCTGTGATGTCTTTGTCATTAACACATTAGCATTTACACTACAAATACAACATGTGATCGCATGCATTCCAGACCACCTCAGCAAGTGGTGTGAGTGATCACAATACGTCTGGAGCGCCATATACACTCGTATTTAGTGCTTGTATTTAGAAAAAGTTAGCTTCATATTCTTTAATTTATTGAGCAGTTTTTCAATGAATGCTTAGAATTTTAAAACTTACTTTAAATGTTATTAATGTAACTTAACTTGCCTTTTAGATCTCTTAGCTGCCTTAGCATTTTACTGAGCCAAGCCATAAACTAGACAATTCTTATTTAAGTATAGTTAAGTATAGTATTGGATACTTTATATAAAAAGTCTGCAAAAATTAGTTACATGTATTGCTGCTCTGTGCACAACTATAACTCAATGAATCCCTATGAAATAATACCTCAGAGGGGACTGATTGGCGTTCATTGGTCATAAAATAAAACGTACTTACACTTGAAGTCTCTTGGCACAGCCCACAAAATAGATACTATTGGAAGAAAGAGCACTACTGTAATCCAGCTGTGACAGTGAATACATCGCCAGTAGTGACATGCTTTTCTGCATACATTGTTAATGAATGAAAAACAACAAAATAAACACACTTTAATAGAAAATAATAAAATTAAATTAAAGTGATAGTTCATTTGGGCATATTTGGGGTCTGACGTTTGCTTTTCTTTAGTTGAGTTACAAGGCTAATGTAACAGACACCAAACACATCTGGGCAGCTATTCCATTGAGCAATCTCAAATAGGTTTTTAATATATTGCTATCTCCGACTTCCCTGTAAAGCTTTAAAAACAGACTTCACACAAAATAATGTGACTTGGCTGATCGATAACATCTGCGGTAAAAGGAGAAAAGTGTACAAATTGGACGATTCAGCAATGTTGATTTAAATCTGGAATCGTGCATGACGTGTTTCGGTTTTCTTCCGTTAGATTAGTCACCAGTACTGTGTTGAACACTCAGTGAGCTGAGATGTGCCAGAATGAGACTATTTGGGTGCTCTAAAACACAAACCCAAGTTAAACCCGGTACAGACTTTCAACAAATAACATAAATAAGGGACCGACTGAAAAAACAGCTCATGTGTGCTTTCGGAAAGTGTTCTCACTCTGTCTGTATATTTTTCGTCTCCTCGTAGTGAGAGAGTACTGTAATTCAGAAAGGGTCATTAAGTCAATCAACGCTGAGGGTAATTACCAAGGCCTCACGTACTGTTTGCTCAGGTCAAATTATTTCTAAAAATAGAGCCGCAGTGTGACATGGTGCTAATTGTGAAGGGCCAGCACCACACGTTTAACACGGGAACCCCAACAAAAATACAACATCCCAGTAAAAAAAATAGTGACGCTGAAACGGGCAAACTCAGAGTTTCCGTTCAAAAAAAAAAAAAAAAATGCAAAAAAAAAAAAAATCCAAACATCTTCAAAACAACATTCATGCTCGAAAATACTCAACAAATGAAAAGTGTTTACCGTAAGACTCTAGTCTCCTCCAAAATCTGCCTGCCACTTACAGTAAGCACCAATCAGGCGTGAAGACTCACCACAGGTGGGTGGAGTCTGCTGAAAGAACTTACCCAGCACACTCTGCAGATTTCTGATACAGGTCAGAAAAAAGACCAGGGGTTGCACTCATCACTCTCTTCCAGGCTCAGAACTGCATTTTCTGATGTGTGTGGACTTGTATTACTATTTCTATGGGAACTTTCTGACATATTGCAGCCGTGGCTACACCTGAACCCAAGCTTTATTGACTAAACAGAAATAGCTTTGCTTATTTAGAGTGTTTTTAATGAAAGAGGCATTTCATGAAAAGCAAAAGCATTTGTGAAAGGAGGTCAAAATAGTAGATTACTCTAGATACTTACATGTTTAGTGGAAGATTACAGTTTTGCCTTTTGTTTTAGAAACTAGTGGGTTTTCCCTCTCATTCCTGCAGCTCCCGTACAAATTTCTATGTATTTGTGAAGGCCATTTTCCACATCCAGTGATGGTGGAGCTCCAGTGCTTTATAGTGTTTTGTAATCGCAGGGAAGTTCTTCACACTGCGGCTCAGCGATGTCAAACCACAGAGCACCGTTCCACCCACTCACCTGAAACTGTAAAGTTTCCACCACAGTGTATCCCCACTTTTAATATGCCACAGTTTACTGTTACTGTGACATTCAATAGGCTATGTGTATCAAAAGTCACTAGAATGGTTTCTGTAAATACATCCCCAGAACTTCTCTCAATCTACTCAAACTGCATCCTGATCTTCGTTTTGGTAGTACTGGTTGTGGATGTGGTTTAGGACAGGGCAGGACTTGCAAATGTGAACAAAACTTCACTCTAGGCAACGCCAGGGCAGGAGTGGTCTGATCAGATTTCTCCATACTTATGGTGATCATTGCCACAAAAAATATTTGATCAGCAAGCCTACTCTTTTGGTGGTTTGTAAAAACAGACCCTGTTGTCTTACAAGTCTGCCTGCAGCGGTCAACTACATGTTGATTGTTTTCAGCATTTTTATAGCTCCTACAACAGTTCTGCCCCATCTGTTTTCATTCTGCTTCATCTATCCATGGATGCCATGAAGCAATTGCTTAATTCCATCAATAAACATTTAACACTTTGTTTGGAGAACACTTTTATGGATTTTTCAGTCAACTACTAGTCGTAAATTATGCTGTAAAGTAGCTTGCTTGGTTCTTCCAGAGATCACACTAGTTTCCTGAGGAAAAGGTTTGTCATAATAATTTAAGCAGTGTGGGATTTTCACAGGTATTAGGGCACAACCACATCCACAAGTCTGTGGATCCATACCTTAATGATGCTCCGCATGCGGTTTGGGCTGGCTGAGGGAAATTTTGGTGATGTATTTTGACAGAATATTTTGGCTTTTCGTGTGAATGTTAGCCTTTCAACTGCAGCTTTAAACTAAAGAAGCGACATTTAGACACTAAACACGTCTTGGCTGTTGATCTAGGTCTTTGGAGAGTGAAAATTGTGTAATCGTATTCACCTAATTATTTCTTTGGCGTAGAAGTAATGAAATAGGCCTGAATGTTATGTAGATTTATTTACCTTACACCTCATTAGAGGACAACAGCAATCAGACTCTTGGAATAATCAGCTTTTCCCCAATGCCCAGAAGTCCTAGAGCGACGACAGGTTGTCTGAAACCCACACACACACACTCACACACACACACACACACACACACACACAAACCCCTCATCCTTTTAGTGATGGCGAACACAGATAGTGACAGCTGCTGCGTGCCCCCCTCCAGCCGCTGCTCGGGTTACTGGGAAGCCAGCTTTAGTAGCGGAGGATGCTTCCAGACAGTCATGTGACCATGCTGTGGAGGGATCTCCCGATGGTCACATGACCCTCTTGTCCTCTGCTGAATCACTGTGCTCTCATTCCACTGTGAGCAGAGGACAGGACAGGCGGAGGGAAAGTGGGAAGAGATGGGTGGGAGGAGGGGGGCTTTCTGTTCAGTGGCGATAGAGGGGAAACCACCTGACTTGCTGGCACTTTGTCTCCCTCTCACCCTTTTGCTCCCTCACTTTCTCTTTCGTCTTTTGCTCTATCCCACTCCCAGCACGGCAGTTTGCCTTCAGCTGGCCCCATGTGATAAATTATTCACACGTGTGTGCCATGAGTGTGACTGTCCAAATAGAGGTGTCTGCGTGTGGGTGTTGAGCGCAATGCACCCTGAGCAGGGGCTTTCTGCTGTACTTTACAGCCTTGCAATAGAGGGGGGCCTGAATTCCCCCCAGCAAAGAACACTTTTTGTCCCAGCTCGTGTGGGGGGCCTCTTTAACGGTAAGAGAGAGTTAAAGCCTTACACTGCAGGGTTACTATTTTTCAGACTCATTATTCAGCAGCTGCCTTTCTGTTATTTAGTAGCTAATATGTAAGTTAGAATAGATGTAGTTGTATGCGCGAGGAAGGGAATATGAGGCAGTGGCTTTGCTGAACTTTTGAATGCCCCAAGCAAAAATTTCCTTTGCATCCCCTACTAAATTATAAAGACTTAAAGGGTTCATGCTGAATGAAACACCCTGATTGTTGGCAGCAAATACAGCACACACTAATAACTTCCTTCCTTTGGCTTGTACTCTATGTACCTCTCTCTAATAAATAGAAAGATCTCTCAGGTTTATCAATGGAAAATCTGTCTCTCTATCTCTTGCTCTCTGTCTCTCTCTATCCTTACACATATTTTCTCTATATATAATCTCCCTTTCACTTTCTCTCTGACTCTTGCTTTCTCTTTCTGTTTTTTTTCTCAGTACAGTAATAAGCAAATGAATGTGTGAGAGGGACTTTAGACTCCGTTACAGGTAATAGAGTGTACAACATTATTCTTATGGAACCAATCATCTATGTATTACTGCTATACTGTATTATGCTAGTAATATTTGGTTGTGTGTGTGTGTGTGTGTGTGTGTGTGTGTGAGAGAGAGAGAGAGGGGGGGGGAGACAGAGAGAGAGAGAGAGAGAGAGAGAGAGGGAGACAGAGAGAGAGACAGAGAGAGACAGACAGAGAGGGAAGTCCCTGGGTAATGAAAACAGTGAAGGGGACAGACTGAAACAATAAACTATAGTTACTATCAGACAGTCATACTCTTTGGTCCTGACTTTTCACGAGCACAAACACACACACATATATATGCACACTCACTGCAGAAATATGTGCTTTAAACTGATCAGAGGTTCATAAAATTGTGTTCTAAAGTCTGCTACCCCTTTGGTTTGCATGTTTTTTAATGTTTTTAATAATTTGCAAATGTTATTTAGCACTAACTCACAGTTATAAATACATAAACAAATGGAAAGGGCCATAGTACCATGCCTCTTACTGTTAAAGCTCCGATCTCGCTGGTCACTGACTTTGACTCACCTTTTTCCTAATCAACTGATCTAACAGCTCTGGTGCCCCCCATTTATGTGATATAACTGCTTATTAATTATTATAGGATATAATAAACATTAATAAATCAATGTATAAAATATTACTAAGAATAATATTGTGTGTGTGTGTGTGTGTGTGTGTGCGCGTGTTCTCCTTAGTAACTCTTAAGTGAAGAGCACATGGATGTATGTAATGATACAAGTGCTCTAAGCCATAAGAGGAATAATATAAGATATTAAAATACATATAAACATGGATATCCACAAGCATGACCTCACCACAGAACGCCAGAGTCGGCAGAAACTAGAGACTGTCACCACACACACAAATACCCTCTTACATTACTCGCTAAAGGGGGGGGGGTGTTGGGGTGGTGGTGGGGTTCTGCTTGTGTGTTACTGTAGCTGAGCACATATTAACCTCAAACTCTTTTGCTATGAGCTATTTTTCATGATATCTTTCAGTGAAAGTGGGCTTTACAAATGTATAAAAGCTGCATTATGAGTATTATTTTACTATATTTGAGAAAAGTGTGTGTGTGTGAATATGTATGTCCAGCATTTTGTAATTAAACTCTTCATATATGTATTTTTGTATGTACAGTACTGTAGTAAGTCTTCAACAACTCTGATACAGTTTCTGTAAAGATATTTATCAGGGCAGTGTTTGTTTAAAATGACTCAGATATTCAAATATATACCAGTAAAAATGTACCAGTAAAAATGTGTGTGTGTGTGTGTGTGTGTGTGAGAGTGTGAGTGAGACAGAGAGAGAGAGAAAGAGAGAGAGAGAGTGTGTGTGTGTGTGTGTGTGTGCGTGTGTGTGTGTGAGAGTGAGACAGAGAGAGAGAGCGAGTGAGTGTGTGTGTGTGTGTGCGCGTGTGTGTGTGCGTGTGTGTGCGTGCGTGTGTGTGTGCGTGTGTGAGTGTGTGCATGTATGTGTTTGTGTCTGAAATGAAAAAAAATATTTACAAAAAGATTAGAAGAGTTGTGTGTCAAAGCATTAGAGCAGTGTCTTCATTTCTTCTTATCATCTCATGGACATTCCGTCTCTGCAAAGAACCATTAAACACACACAAACAAGCACACATGTCAAGTTCAAGTGTGAGTGTGAGTGAAACATACCCAAAATCAGTGCACACATATTTCCCCACAGTATAGTGTGGGCTTTTGCCTGGAACTTTGTGCCTTACAGAGGTGCACATTGCTGATGACATTTAAAGCTAATCTCTGCGGTGTACTTTCCAATACTACCCATACTAACCACAAAGCATAAAGCTACTATATGAAGATGGTTAGGAACTATAAGCATGATGCTATCAATGGGAGGGCAAACTCCCACTCCTGGAATGAATGTTCTTATCTTCATGATCAAAGAGTTTTTTAGCCTAACAACATCAGCACTATACACATGTGTATCACATTTATTACCTGATAAAACGTGGCTTATAGTATGCTCAAATTATGTAAAAAACTTAGAAATGCCAGTTTTCTATTTGCAAATTGCACTTGAACAGCTGGCAATGTAAGAAATTCAGGATTGAACTTTTTATTTTTTTTACCAGTGAAAAATTACAATACTGGCAGTGGATGTGAAAACATTTAGGGGTGGGCACGCATTACTATCGTGCTTGCGCATTATTTCCATAATGCCAACAAGTAACATATCAGGTCTTAATGCAGGTTTTGTTTATAATCCTTTTATTTGAAAGTTTGTTACTTTTCATCATATGGACAAAAGTATAGGGACCCCTGACCACTACACCAACAACAGTTGTGTAACTGTGTTAAAAGGGAACACTGCTGTTAAAAAGCTCTTTATTTGTTTAAAGTGTTTGCAAACCAAATGTTATTGCACTATTGTTCATACAGCATACAGCATTTTTTTTTACTTAAAAAATTACGCTACTTTTGAATGAATGAATTTTGCGTGTACCAATGTGATTAATCATTATTCAAATTTTAAACACTGCTCTCGAAATTCGCTCAAAAAAAGCAAAATAGTGCAGAGGATATTTGTGGTTTCCATGAATTTGCGGAGGGTGCCGCGAACGACTGCAAGACTCCATGAATCACTGATACTTAGCAAAGCGAAAGCAGGATATGTATTCTCAGAATTTCCATGCTTTAATGTTAGACTGAAGGTTACTTTTAGTAAGGTATGTCTGTACAACCTTCCAGTTAGCATATATGCAATGCAAATTATGAAATTTTGCAAAAAATACTTTACGAACGTTCTGACCCTGTATAATATCTCTAAGAAATGCACATAGTCATAAATGTTCAACAACTGTCACAGTTCGCTTTTCAGTTGTGCCTGTTCTGTTTTCCCCATGTCACGCTTTCCCCCCTGTGTCGTGTTTCGTACCTGTTGTGCTTGTATATTGGTTCCTGGTCTGTTCTCCTGGTGTCACGTGACTGTCTCCACCTGTTGCCTGTTTGTGCTCCCCAGCTGCCTCGTGTTTTCCCTGCCATGTCCTGTGTATATAAGTTGGTCTGTGTGTTCTGTCCCTTGTCGGTCCTTGGTCTTAGTAGAGCCTCAGTTACGTGTCTAGTTACCCTGTATCTCGTGAGAAACTCCCAGCTGGTTTTGGGCCGTGTGCCTCTGCTTTGCTTTGAGCCCTCGTGCTCCTTTTCTTTTCAGTTCAATAAACGTATCAACAAGGGATCATGATGTTGGTGTGTTCAATTGGAGATCCTGCATGAGGCGGATTCATGTATAAGTGATGAAGGTTTAGTCACTCGCATCATTGTTCTTTGTGTATAGTGCCTTAACTTTCAGGCTCATTTGACTTGGCAAAGGTGTGGTCACCTGTGATGGGATAAGGATGCAGTTACGGTAAGTGATCAGTGAGTGTGTGTGTGTGTGTGTGTGTGTGTGTGTGTGAACAGATCAAGGTCAGGTAAAAGGATGAGCATCAGGCTTGCTGGATTAAGCTGAGAGCTGCGCTTCTCTGGTGTGTTGAGATCATCATGGTGTGACTCATCAAAGCTAAAGCTGCTTACGGTGATCTCAGAGCTGTGCTGAAGTCACCATGCAGCAACAGTTGGGCAGAGGTGCAGATTTCAGACTGTTCCTGGAGCTGTTGAGAGAGATGGGGCTGTGATGAACCCACACTGAGTCATCAGGGGCTGCAGTCACTACTCTGCCAGGAACAAGGAGCTAAAGCTGCAGCACTGCTGCCAGTACTGGCCCTCAGCATCTCTGCCCTCCTAAAACCATCTGAAATCAAACGTGACCAGCCTTTACCCACCCTCTTTCTTCTTGTGTCGTACTGATGTTTACCCATTTAGCACACATATGGAGATATGCTGATTTAAAATTGCTGATTTAACTAACACAATGCGTCTGCTTTTTAGGAACATGAAACATCACAAAATATTTATTATTTCCGACATCTGATTAGATGAAATAATAAAAAAAGACAAACTTAAAATTTTGATTCAATGTTTCACACGCTGACTGGCATTGAATCTAATTAAGCACAACTAATTATGCTTTACTATAAAATGTGGACATGTGGACAGTATTCTTCACATGATGATGGTATTCATGCTCAGAAAATCTATTATGAAACAGACATTTATCGAATTAGTCGCATTCATCAAGTTAATCGGCCAATCATGATTAGCTTCACTTGTTAGCTACATTAGCCTGGTACAAAACTAAAGCAGCAAAATTCAAATGTCAAATCTGTCTTGACTAATCAGCTATATAAAGGTTTAAGGAGAGATTTTTTCTATTACTATTACTTTAAAGCAACTGCAAGCTATCTAATGCCCCTAGGAGGTGCATGCAAAGATGAGATGTTTAGCGGTTATCTGTGTGATGTTTACTTTGATGTAAGACCACAGCGCTAATTGAGAAGATGGCATTTCTCAACACTGCACTGCCTCGCTTAATCAGCGTTACGCAACTGCTTTGTGTTACTGTCTCTACGGTTTCAGTGCAATAAAACATGCATGTGCGTTTGTGTGTGACAGAGAGAGATGGAGCGACAGTGTGAGTTATGAGCCGTCAGACTGAGCAGCAGGTATGTTTATTTTAAAAGGGAGCAGGTTACATGCCAGAAAGGAGTGACAAGTTGATGGTAAGCAGAGAACCCTTTCACACTCGTACCACTGCAAAACTCTCTCTCTCTCTCTCTCTCTCTCTCTCTCTGCTACACAGACACACACACACACACACACACACACAAGCACACCCAGCTCCAATCACACCTTAAATATGTCTAAACTGGAGGTAAACTGAGCTTGCCCCCTTCCACATGCGCACACACCTTTCATCACCCTCTCTCTGTATTCTCAGATTTTCTGATGCAGAGATAACACAGCGGAGGCCCACCATTTGTCTTCTCCTTCCGGGTTTGTCTGACTTTCTGGAACTTGACCGTACTGTGTGTTGACAAAGCAAACAAAAGCTCAAGAAACTCCTGTACTCTTCCATCCCTTTTTCCGCTGCGAATTACTACACAAATTATGGCTTACTGTCGGAACAAACTCAGCTCTGCTAACAATGGTGGAAGCCCCGTCAATCAAACAGATAACATCTGCCACAGCTCGACTCCGCAATCAGCCAAAGATCAACACTGTTCTGCTGCTCCAGTCGCGCAGTGTTGATAGAATATAGGGGCAGGATAACAGAAATACAACCGGTGCAGTGTATTTTTTTTCTGCCAGTTACATAAGTACCATTTTAATACGAAGCCCATCTTACATTTACATTTACGGCATTTAGCTGACGCTCTTATCCAGAGCGACGTACATCTGTGCTTAAGAATTCCGCAACTGTTTCTTACCTGAAAAACAGCTTAAATCTGAGTCTGCTATTTAACCGAGATACTGC
>JBBPDB010135644.1:0-15852 GCA_037974465.1 Brachypetersius altus
CTGGAGCAACTTGGGGTTAAGGGTCTTGCTCAGGGACCCAGTGGTGGTGTGCTGAAGGTAGGATTCGAACCTATGACTACTTGGTCCAGAGGCAAGTATTCTACCACTAGGCCATCACCACCCAATGATACCAAATGAAACACATAGTAATTCAGTCCTAATACTCCTAATACTCCAGGTATTTATGCGTTCCACCTAAAAAGTTAATAATGAACAAGAACAGTATTATAACCTGAAACACATGGGGACACATTACTAATGAAAAAGCTCTTATTGTGCTTTTCCTGAAGAGCTGATAATAAACAAGTGGTGGTTTTGAATTAAGTTCACCTACATTGGATTAATATAATAATCACTAACAGCACAAGAACTATAAGAAAAAGTGAACATGCACAGCAAACAAATAAATAGACAGAGCTTTAATGAGGGTCTATTCTTAGTTGCTGGTTATCATAACCAAGAAGCTCTTGACTTGTTTCCCCACTCAGAAATGTACATGAAATTAAAACCAGATGAGGTCAATTTCACAGACTTAATGTCGTTATATTCACTATAGATCAAATCCTCAAATGAATCTATTCAAACAATATTACCTAAATATGCTACATTTCACAGGAAACAGTCTCTGGCTCATAGTCTGTCAGCTTGGTGAACTATGACTTCACTACTGTATGTGCGATGGTTTCCTCTTCCAAAACTGCAGTTGCTTCTCACACTAGAAACAAACAGCATTTGTTGTTTTTTCACACTCTGTGTGAATCCAATTCTGCTAAACTCACCCACAACTGGAGAAAAAATAGAAAAAATGCACTTCCATCCTTCACCGCTACGAGTTCCCTGGGGACAGTTTAGTGCTATTTGCTCATACTAATTAATGTGACACTTTTACTATGTCACAGTTTGTTGTGAGCAGTAATGAATCCATAGTTATTACATAAACAGCCCTAGTTCATAAGTAGTTCTCTATGAGATTAAATGTTGTTTATCTCATGATTAACTGCTCTAATCATTAATTCACAGTTACCTATTGAGAAATATAGAACTCCTTAGTAGTCATAATGCAGCTCTGCTCATTTGTTTCTGCTATGTTCCTACATGCTTACCTATTAACTGTGCCACAGTGTTATAAAGTGTTACCAGGGCATCTATTGTTTTTGGTTTAGGAAGGACACATTTTATTACTCAGAATAGACTTCAGAAGCATGTGTGAACTTGCCAAGGATTCTGAGTGGCATTGTTATGTGAGGAGGGTCTGTCAAGGATTCTAATGGAGGGGCTGTGAAATGTCACCTTGGCAATACTGATAAAGAGGTATTTTTATGTGTCACAAATACTGTCAAGATATACAATATTTTTTTTCTGCTTCAGAAAATAACTGTATTGCTTGGGAATGGATAGCTGAGAGTCGCATATTGCTGGAATCCTCATGTTACTGATGTCTAAAAGAGATGCTGCAACAAACAAAAACCTCTATATATGTGCATTTCACTGCTAAAACTTGGATGGAGCTCCATCACTCCAGAGAATCCAGAGGGGCTTTATATCCCTCGAGGCAATGCCAGGCATTAAGTATCATGACTTTAGGCTCCTGTTCTGCTGCTCCAGGGTGTTCCATTCTATTACTAAAGTTTTTCTATGGAGATTAAGCAAACTCTGTGTGCACAATTAAACACCTGCATCAAGTCTCCTCAGATAAAACAATGGATGTTTTAACTTTAGTTTCTGCTTCATCAAGCGGAAAAATCCTTGCTGTCTGCAAACGGGAACAAAATGAAATTGTTTAGTGTTTGTACAAACTTGATGAACATGCATCATAATCCTTTATGCACTTGGCAGACACCCTTATTCAGGGTAAAACTGTAAATGAAAAGAGGCTTCGTATTCAATAGATTTTTAACAACGTATTCCTTTATAAAAAAACAAAGGTTTATTATAGAACTGAAATTTTACAGTTTGACTTCTTATGTTCTGTCTGTGTGATATGATGTTTTCAGGGGTTTTCAATCAACCCAGACAGTAAAACTACTGAACTGACAGGTAAAAGAAATTACATTGATCATATCGTCACTATGACACCTGTCTAGGGGTGGGATACATTTGGCAAGTAAACAGTAAGGTTGTTGGAAATGAGCAAATGTGGTTTGATTCCACAAAAGAGCCACTGCACCACAAAATGCGTGGAGAGTGCATTTCTGCATTGATAAAAGGTGTCAGGAAACACATTGCATTGCAGCGTTCTGTGTATTAGGCTGAAAGGAGCGGCTCGAGTGTCCATGCTGACATCTGCTCACCTCTGAAAGAAGGTGGCCTGTTCTGATGAATCACATTCTCTTTTAAAACGGTCATGGATGGCGTGTGCATCACTTACCTGGGGAAGAGATGGTGTCAGGATGTACTGTGGGAAGTATTCTCTGTGCTATGTACCACTGTGAAGCCTTGGATCTTGAAATTCATTGTTGTCGCATAGAGCATTACGCTGTCTCTGCCAGCCCACCGTTTTCCCATAGTATATCTTGATGCCATCTCTTCCCCAGGTAACTGATGCACACACACCCGCAAACCATGTGATATAAAAGAAAATGGGATTCATTCATGACTGTGTGATGCTATACTGCTATGAAGCGTGATGATTTATTTTATTTAATTTTATTTTGACACATACCATCAGAAGCACAGTCTTATACAGATGGTATTGCTGATCTGAGTATAAAGATACTAAAAGTTAAAAACTGTTCATGGGCACTTTCAGTGTTGCAGTGTTGTAATATGCATGAGCACAGGGTCATCTCCATTAATATTCGACTCTTGACCTTTTTAACAGTTGACTTTAGATGGTACACGAAGATATAGGTTAGAATAACACAAAGCTGGGGGGCGTTTGCCTTGGACTGAAAGGGCAACTGTCGGAGCGCTTACTGGTTAAATGTATAGCCCTTATCTTTGACCCTTGCTGAGCAGGAGGAAGGAGAGAACTGAACATATGGGCTAGGGTGGCACTAGATAGAAAGCATAATAGAACAAGCAGTTAAAGATACAGTAAGATAAGGGAAAAACTGGTTTAAAAAATGCAAAACCTAACACAGATAAATAAATGGGGCTCCTACCTAACTTCTTTTATCTATTTCATAGAAAGCATGACTGCCTTCAGTGTAATAGACTTAGGAAACAGTAAAACTGTCAGAAAGGTAAGGGGTGAAAATTGAAAAAAATGTAAAACACAACACCAGGAAATGAATGAGGCTCCTACCAAACTTCACTAAACGCTTCTATTAATGATTCACTGTGTCTTGATAAATGTATGTAGAAGGCAGTTTCATTCAATTTTAGAAGTATAAATAATGCACAAATATCATCCTGGAATTAAAAAGTTTTCCTCCTGTCTCATATTGGACAGACGTGGACAGGCTGCTACCTAAAAACTGAGTTGACTCAGCTGACTTCCTTTAAGACCTTGTCTGTGGGTTCCTGTGATTTGTTGGTATATTCCTGTTCTAGTCAAGCACAATAAAGCCTTAACAAATGCAAATCATGCCTAAAAGTGATTACATCATTTTTAGTTTTTACCTTACAATGAGATTGATTGTGACCTTTAAATAATCCTTTCAAAGTTTAAATAACATCCAAAAAATGTAAGGTTCTACCCCAATGTGTCATGTCGGCGTTGAAAGGAAGAAGGGGAAGGACGCAAGGTTAAGCAGGCCAGATACTGTTTTAATGTCCCAAGCAATCAGATACGGTTTCTCACATAACAGAGATACATTTTCAAGTCAAACAGAAAGTCACTCTCGACCCAGGATAGATGCGGCTTCAAACCATGAACAAAAAGGAGGCAGGACTCATGCTCCGGGCTCTGGCCTAAAACAGAAAAAGCAAGCAGGCAGGCGGGGAGAGACAGGGATTCCAGGAACGAAACTCAACCTAAGAAAGTCAGGCACGAGTCTGCAAAAAAGGAGAAACAGAGAAGATGGGAATGAGGATAACAGGACAAAAGGAAAGTAGTAACATAATGCCAAAGGTGAGCAAATACAGACACACAAGACTCGGGGCAGACTGGGCTTAAGAGGAAAATGAGAGGGGACTACAGGTGAGACAATGATTAGCGGGACTAGACACAGGTGCGACAGATAGGGAGGGGCTGTAACGCAAATGGAGTGTGAGGACTCGAAGGAACCAAGGGAACAAAGGCTGCAGGGCATAACCAAGGGGAATTGGAACACAAGCAGACTGGGTACAGAGACAGAACAGAGAGTGGGGAAAAGGAAAACTAGTATTCAGGGGAAACGGGGCGGTGTCTACTAGGAGAAGGTGAGGCGGCCGTGACACAATGAAAGTCAAGAATCCTTAACACAAAAACATTTTAAAACCTTTATTTTTAAAAGTGCATCGTAGCTAATAACATTCTTGTGTTCTTGTCTTTAGAGTTAAAGAGTTAATTAATTTCTTCTAAATCAAATCAGAGTACAAATAAATTTCTCATAGAAACCTTTATTCACTACAAAACATTATATAACCTTTTAATTATCATTTTTTGTTAAAAAAACTAATAGAAACGTGCCTGAACTGTTAGTTTTAGAAATGTCGAAAGGTTACAAACCACTGAACCTTTAAAAGTTTCTTCACATGAGGCGTCTGTTTATAAAAATGATTCTTTAGGGAAGCGTGATGAGGTGGAATGATTCCTCTACGTCACTGTCCAAAGAACACTTTGTGACATCATTTGCTCTTTTCCAGGAATTTCCAGCTTGCTTTTTAGTACATTTCTATTCCCCTCCTCTAAAGTAAGTTTTTTCCCCAAGGAGAGTAAATAAGAAAATGTGTGCTGTAGGTTAAAAGTACAATGTCCTTAAATCTACCGGAGTTAATAAAGACTAAAACTAAAGCATTTCACACTCATTTACCACCGAGAACTGGAATGCTGAGAGATTCTTAAGGCCCTGGCCTCTGACACATTAACACATACATACACTCTCTCTTCCATACAAACAGACACACACACACACACACACACACACACACACACACACACACACATCACTCACACATACAAGTGAAAGGAGATGTAGATCTTTGAGATCCCAGCTCTTAGAGAAATTTCATGTCTTGGCTCAAAACGTCTTTGTTCACTATAAAACGAGGCCACAGAGAAAACATTTTCCTCCATTAAATCTGTGGGAGGGATCCATTAACTTTTTATCGATGCAACCGAACGCATGCCTGCACGCACACCATAAAAACAAAACATTTCACTGTTTGTTTAGTTGAGTTACATTAGTTCTCAGAGGTATAGGCTTATTTCACCCGTGGGACTGTTTTCTATTGGACAAAGCTCAATGAGTCCTGCTGTCATAAACAGTAAATACAGTAAACAGCCGTCAGCCATCAGCCTCTGTTGTGATCACCCTGGGGTCACATTCACCCACTCAGGCCACTGAGTTCAACAATAATGCTTGACTTTCTACATATATAGTGGTGCAGGCAAAATAACAACGTAGCCAACACAGTCAGCTTTCTCCCATTTAATGTGCATAATGGGCAAATTCAGCCAGATGCTGCATTCAGTATGGGGAACGTGAAAGAGGGAGAGCCCTAAATCCTCTGGGCATAAACATCCAATGGTTAATTTGCATTCATTCCAAAACATTGTCTCCTGCTCATGGAGGCATAAACCAATCACTGCCAGGGGTTTATTGATAAAACTCAAACTGTAGCAAAAGGCAGCTGAGCATAGAATGGAGCACAAGAGACGATAAGGAAAGAGAGAGGGAGAGAGAGAAAGAGCAGGGGGGGTTGAATAAAACCCATGACGGTAAAGAAGGAAAAGTTGAATTGACTGAAATGGCATGCTAGTGTGGCTAATCACGGGCACACAACTGTGTGCCAACAGCGTTCTATTTCAGGCCTTTCTCTGAAACTCAGGCTTGATTACAGTAACAAGCTACCAGAGCCCCGTGAGGTAACTTCATACCAGTCAATATAAATACATACGGATCCATGAAACTCAATACATAATTTATATGTATTATAAATATCTCGCCACAGCTCTTGTTCAAGGACAGTTTTCAGAAGAATGGCTCTTGTCCAGCAACACACTGAGGAAGACAGTTTGCTCAGAACTCAGCGGGGGATAAACATCCGCACACTGATAGTTATCAGCAACAATAACGGCAGCGAACACCTGGTTATTCAATCAGCAGCAGGAAAGCTGAAGAAATTGAAACATGCTAAACAGCTGACCATAAATATCTGATCTATTAGATCACAGCTTCACATTAACATTTTCATGATAAGGCTTTAGGCTTTGTTTTGAATGCAGCATCAGTGAATTTGTGCCTTGAACTTCCTAGCTGTCAGTTTTCAACAGGGCCTTTTGTGAGAAAATCTTCATTGTTGTCAGTTTCTTTATAAAAGTCTAATCAGCAAAAAGGGAATGTCCCTGATATTCAGTGACTGTAATTGTTTTTAAGGAGCTCAGTCAGCTTCTTAGTGGACTGGATATTTATAACTCAGAACATCCATGTCACTCATTACGCACTAATTCATGGCACCAGCTAAAACTATGGTGTGCTATCTACCAATTTGTGAGCGGTATCTGGACCAGATGTGGATTTTGTCTGTTGGCGGTGGCAGGGATGAAATTATGAGTAGAGCTGCTTTCTATTATGGGAGAGTTAGCAGACATCCCGTTCTGGGTTAATGATCGAGATCAGAAAGAAGATCTTGGCCCAGAGGGACAGGAGACTCACACTGGGGTGGAAGCAGAGCCAGGGCCTTCTCTTGGCCCCGGCATTCAGAAAATACAAAAAAGGGGGTGCTGGGAAAAGGTGCCCTTTAATACTCAACTGAGGCGAGTCGCTTGGTTTCTCTTAAAATTGTTAAGGTCATGGTTCTGATGGAGCAAGCTGCTATCAGCACAAAAGGGCAACTTCCACCCAGAGCAGCAGCGGACTTTCAGTGGAGATGGACTTTCCCATGAGTTCAGATGGAAGAAGCAGTTCACATGACATTCGTAGCATTGAAAAGTCGACTCTCCACTGTTTCACGTAGTCATCCTTGGGCTGGTGGGGGGTTTTAAACCATGTTTTGCTTGGAGCGTTTACTTGGAAAGTCGGCTGTGTTTTGGTTATTACAATTTTACTCACATAAACCGGCATGATTTGTGCGGTCATCAGGCCTACTTGGACGTGATATGGGAGATGAATCATGCTTTCAACAATGAAAGAAAAAAGCTTTAGGGATTGAAGTGATTTTCAGTGGAGACAATAAGTTTAAGCGCGGTTCAGCACGTGGACTGGGATCTTGGCACACGGGGCCTGTTGGAATGTGGTGAGCCCACTGGGTTCTTTGTAAAAGACCGCCAAGCCCATTAGAACGCGCACTGTTTTGGAACTTCAGAAAGAAAACAGCTACCATCAAAAAGCAGGGGATCCACTGGGGAATAGACACATAGATAGATGTGTTTCCTCCCTTGAAACCCATGAACGTATAAATCAATCGTGTCAAGATTCCAACATTCACAGTAGGACCAATCCACATCAAATGACTTCATTGTTTTGAATGTGACTTGGTTTGAAAGAATTTCATTAGTTGATTATTGATTGAATGCCTGAAATGTGCTTCCGCTGCTTTATGTTCAGATGAAGTCTGCCTGAAAAAATCTACAGACTGCCTCAGTGTTTTCAGTGCTTGGAGACAGAATAACAGTATTTCAAAACTCGGACTATAATTTACTCAAAAATGACATACATGTGGTCAGGATCATGTTTTATATGTAATGTAGGTAGATGGTAATAAGCTGCTCCTTACCAAACATTTTACATAGACACTGCTATATTTAACACTCCATGAAGCTGTCATGTCATGACAGGTGCCATATACTAATGTTTAGTAACTTAACAGCGTCAAGTCATCAGTACCATTAAACAGTCATACTGTTTGGTGTCCTAATGAGTCATTTCAACACAGAGTAACAATAAATATGTGACATAAGCTGTCATGACAATAAACATTATGGCGTCTGTCATAGCAACTAGCGATGATGCAATCATAACACATAACATTATGTGACCATTGTTTCATACGTGAACACACCACAGCACACAGGTCTTCCTCTGTATTTAACCCATTCACTTCACTAAGTGAAGCAGCGAGCAGCCAGGAACACAGCGTCTGGGGAGTGTGGAGACGGTACTTTACTTAGTGGTACCTCAGTGGTGCCACCAGCATTCTTGGGGCAATCTTATTTTTAATAATGTAAAAAATCTGTCCACATCAGTTTTCCATACAGAAAGTCACACCTTATGCAACTTCCGACTCCCAGCTCTCTCAAATAAGAGTTCCATATTTCATACATCTCATCGAGCACAGCACTGCATGTGTAGACCGCATCAATACAATGATCAAGATATGTTTAGAATGTGCACAAATGCACCGTATACTGCGTATTATGCAATCCACAGTATAAACAGTTTCTTTTAAAGTGCCATATGGATTTTAGAAACAGTATATCAAAGAGAACACATGTGTCAGTGAGTCTTTCGTTGCAAAGTGTAATAGAATGATTTGCCAGAATGTAACACAGTGTTCTTCGGAGTGCTGTAAAACCAATATCTCTGTTTACCAAACCTCCATGACACCAGCATTCAATTTACAGCAAAGGTACTGTACATGCAAATATCAATCTTACATAACTGAACATGTTATGAGTGGTGCTTTATGGACTGAACATTGTTTTATAGGGTATGTGTTTGTGTTCTGTCTGGTCATGAGGAGCATTTGTCATAAAATCTGAAATTGGATTTCCCAGCCTTACTGGGTGTATAAGGTAAGTCACATTGTCAGAGAGTTTGCAATGTTCAGACCAGATTTTCATTGCATTTTAAACTACCCAGTCTATTTGAAGAGCCATTCTTTTATAAGAATGGCAATTTGACTGACGTATCACTGGGTTACATGCAATAAAGAGACTATTTTATAAGCTTTTATGCTGATTCTTCTTACCCTTTTGTCTCAGTCCAAATGAGACCACGACCAAAATTTGTTACCAATATATATTATATTAGTTACAGATGAAAGCACTTAAGCACTATTTCCCCTGCCATTTTAAGCTGCGTTAATAAGGCTATATTAAGCACTATATTCTGTGTAAGTGCTGCATGACAGATGACAGTTGACTGGGACTAAAACTGTGATAAATGCTTTTTTGTGACAAACAAATGCCAGAGTGACAGCATGTATTTAGTTAGTCTGGATGACATGAAACATGACATTTCTAAGTTTTCTATGGCAGGCTATAACCATGCCATTGAAATCAAAATGATACAGTTAATGATACCCATTACAGTTCTAATGAACAACAACCTGTAAAACAGACTTGTTGTAACTTGTAAAAAGTAAGTAACCTTTTTGCCTTAAAATTTTGAGTTCACCAAGAGTTAAGAAAAAATGTAATCTGTTTACTAAAACACTATCATTTTTGAAAATGGAGTAATTATATTTCAGTGCTCTTTTAAACGCCGCCACTTTAAAGGAAGCTGGTGGTTCATCAAACATGGCAATGTGTACAGAATTATCTGAAATGATACGACCAGTGGATGGTTTATTAAGGAAGCTTTAAATGAACCTTTTTTTTCTCCAGAACTGTACATTCCAGCCTGAAAACCTTTTAGAACCATAATTTTTAGGGGTGTTGGATATAAATATGTGATTTCCCTTAGATTAGCTACCTTCATTTATCAACATGAGGAATGAAGGTTGTTGACTTTCATATTCATAAAAATGTACTTTATAATTGAATGTTACCTTAAAAACAACATAAAAACAACTGAACTGCTTTATGATCAGTGGATACCAGTTTGAATGTGTACGTGGAAAACCAATTTATTTTTAATAGAAAATGAAAGAAATGTCAGTGTAACCCCTGAGTTATGGATGTAATTACAGCATCTATATTTATTTGAATCTGCCCTATGAAATTCAACAGCACCCCCTTAATGTTTTTGAGGCCATCTAAATAAATTATCATTATTACTATAAATGTTTCTCTGTCATTCTTCCATATCCAGCTGCAGCATCATGCAGCATCTTCCCCCGGCTGTTCATCAAATCCTGGACCTCACCTGGAGCACCAGAATTCTCCTGAGGGACAAACTTCATTAGTTTAGGACTTATTCATAAATCTCTTGTGATGCCATTGCCCAAACAGTAGGATGGTTGAGTACTATAAAATAATAAGTACTATAAAATAATATTTAATAATATAATCACATAATCTCATAATGAAAATTTAGCTCTAACACAGATATTCCGAATGTCACATTGCTCTATATGGACTTCATGGCCAGAAATGCTGTCATTGTAGAGTGAATATGGAAATCAAAATGAAGAGGCAGCAGCTGAACTGAACTAATAATGATGAGATTAAAAGAAAAGGTCTAATGGTATTACCAGCGAAATTTTAATGAAGCTTCATTTATTTCTTGTCGCTTCAGAAACTTCCTCTATCAGCCAGGTTTCACCACGACGTAGTTATACGGTGCGATATCTTTCAAGAACACTGTCTGAGAAGCAAGAAAAAGGCTGTCTGGGTCTTGACATTAGAAAAACACATTCTTCACTGCCTAGTCCTGGCTTCCAGAACACTCTGCATTCAAATGAAGAAATAAAACAGATCAGACTGAAGGCCATGCTTAACAAAAAACCTATCTCATACTTTCAGATTGGATTGTGGAGGGTCAGATAGCATGGCCTGAATTTCTTCCTAGCGCTTGTGGAGTTACTTTTCTAAGGCATTCCTTCAGGAAAGCTTCTTCAAAAGGTGAAGACTGACATCTCACGCTCCTCCAGGCAAAACACTTTTGCAAAGAGAAGAAATTATCCATATTTAAATGATCCATTTTCATATACTTCTCCCATAAAAAAGAGCCATAATAATAATATCTGCAACACGGATTTTATAGTAATTATGTAAAAGTTTTACATAATGCAGTGAAATAGCATAATGAAAAGAAGTAGACACCGCCTCAGCATGCAGCTAACATTAATAGGTTACATTTTTTAAAACTCATTTGTAATGAATCATTTCCATGTGTTTGAGAATTATATATGTTTTTTAAATCTAAAATAAAATGTGATATGTTTGAACTTCCTTTCCCTCGATCTGTCTTTATTTGTAAGGTTTCAGATCTCATTTGACTCTTTAGTCCAGGTTAAGTGTAGACAATTCCTGAGCGCACTGATGAAATCCTTCATGCCTCTCAGAATGTTATGCTTACACACTATAAGCAGTCACTGGAGCTCATCTAAGCAGCTGACCAGGTTTACCACTAGACTTGTTTAAGGGGAATTACATTCCTCCCAGAATAAGCCCACATTATTCACTTAATTAATCAATGAATCATCAACAATGTTTCTCATTCGTTCTTCCTTATTCAGAAGGGCAACTGTATTTCCCAAGTTACAGTAAACTAAGGTGTGGTTATTAAAACTGAGCTGCAGCTGCATGCTCCCAATGCTGTTATACTATCACTTTATGAGAGATAAGCTTCAACAAAAACATTCAAATGATTAAAAACATTATCATTTAATTATCAGCGTGTTATCAGGGCTGATTATCACTGAAATGCTAATATAACGTATACTGCTAATTAAAAATAGGTTCTGCATTAAATATCACAGTATTTATGGCAGGTATTAATGAATACCTTGATTTTCTTTTCAGATATGTGTTTAATAAGTAAATGTTTTTCATGGTTACAATGTAATTTTACATCCCTCAGTTCCTCATGTAGATGGATATACCTTTTCTTTTGTAGAAGCAGCAGCACAGTCAAAGGCCATTTAGCTTTGGAGATTTTAAATAAAGCATTTTCATATTTAACACTGTCATTTTTACTACCTGAAATCTAATGAGAAATGAAAGTTAAAGAACATTAAAGTCTGACAAGAAGATTAAAAAGAAGACCAAAATGCTTTTAGTCTGGATTGATGTATGTTAATATAACAAGATTTTATTCCCAGCATTTTTGGACTATTTCTATCTATTTGTCATATCAATGTAAAGAACTGCTGCTGTTTACCAGTGGTGTACCCAAATACTATAAAAATAGCATAAAGGCTCAGTGATAAGAGGTTTAATTAAGGCAATGATGAAATATATACATTGAGCAAAACACATACAAATAATTCCAGACTCTTTAGATCCATTTTATTATCAGCATCTGAACTTGAGTAGAATGACCATAAGGATCTGATCACTGACGCGGAGTCCAGAGAGCGTTCACCCTGCTCCTCCACCACTCAGACAGACGAAACTAAACAAAAGACCTTCCTTCTGGGAATCTGTGGTTTGTCATTCATAAACAGTCGTTAAGCCTAATGCCACAGTTCTGATGGGAAGATTCAGTCCCACTTAATATTACGAGGGATAATTTATGACCCCAGTCACATAGTTCAGCTACCGCTCTCAGCCTCATTGTTCCAGTGTGAAATCAGAGACCTTTCATTTACAGATCGCGTCGAGCAATAGGGCGATTCGTAGCACTAAAGACAGGACCAAACTAGGCTAGAGGAGGAGGGGGAGCGAGAGTGTGCAAAGAGTGCCACCGTCCCAGTGCCATGCATGCCTAAAAAAGGTCAGAGTGTCAGGCTAGAGTGTGTGTGAGAATATGGAGGTGTGTGTTCGTGTCTGTCTGGTCTGTACATGCGTAAGCGTGGGTGGGTGGGCGAGAGAGAGAGAGTGAGGAGGAAATGGAAGCACTTAAAGAGCAGGAAGGGGGATAATGTACTCCGAGTGGAAAAAGGAGGAGTATGTGATGAGAAAGACAAATAGGAAAACTGGTGGCACTTATTAAAAAAGACAATTAATAGACTTTTTATGTTCTCCTCTCCTTCCTCCCTTGATACTGTTTTGAATAGAAATTTACGAGGCACTGAGAGACAGATGGGTAGGTATTTTCAATCATTAAAAAGAGGTAAACAACAACAAATGTTATTTCAGTCTAATTCAGTTCAACATTAGCAGATTTAACACAAAATGCTGTTGCGATCTGTGTTGACAGATTTTCAGTCTGTAATTCTTTCTTGGATGTTTTGTTTTCTGGAGGGGCGTTTAGTGTTTTATCCAGTTTTCTCCTCAATTGAGTCGTGTCCAGTTTCATCTGTTATCTGTGTCTTCCCCAGTCATGTGATTCCACCAACACTGTCCTGTACGGCCTGCACTTGTTCTAGTCTTGTATGGTCTTGTAGTATTTCTGTTGTTTCTGTTCTGTTGTTTTGTGTTGTTTTGTACCAGGATCCTGAAGGAACATTGTCTCGTTACACTGTGTTCCATCTAAAATGAGAATTGAAATCAGAATAAAATATCTACTTGACCTGACTGGGAAGGTGACGACTAGCACATGCTTTCTTTAAGACATGTGAAGTCACCCAAGTCAAGACAACGCCAACTGTCATTTTTTAGTGTCCGTTAACAGATGCTCGCGGATCTGTAAGCTGACATTCTGAGTGATGAGTTTAGAGGGAGTGCCAATTTTGGCCTCCCAGCTACAGATGTCTGTGATATCATTGGAAATCAAACTCACAGTCTTCTGATGATAGTGCCAGTATTTATAGACAGTTACACCTCTCAGGAGACCGTGAGATAAACACTACTGTGCAAAAGTCATGGGCCACATGATATTTTACTTTGAATCCCCTTGTTGGTAGAAAAATACTATATTATTTCTGTCAGATTGTCTGATCTGGTGTTGAATGTTTACTACACTTTACCGGCTGCAAAATGCCAAAAGATACAAGGTGCCTAGATAAAGGTTTTTAAACCACTCAGCATTCAGCACCAGCACTGATCATCACCTGAGAATCTATCTGATCTGTTTCTTCTCTTGTTCAAGCTTCAAGTAACATGGCTTTGTTATGATCGAACGGCTGAGGAAGCCTGGAGAACTATTCCACAAGACTATATAAAAAGCAAAATATGAAGAAATGAGGGGTGGCTCAAGACTTGAGCACCATACTTTGTGCACACACAAAACCATGGAAAAAATATTAATATTGTATGCAAATACAATATTAAATTAACTACATAATTAAATCACAAAATTATCAATAACTCGTTTACATACAGTTAGTAGTACAGGTAGTATTATGATAATTGGTACAATAATCGATAAAAGTAAATACCGTTACCATTGACATAATTTCACAATATGAGATGTCAGAAATGTGGATGTGAATTTGTTCTCTTCAAAGACAATGAAGCTGCTTTAATATTTACAGGATTTGAATATGCATCAAGGTGTTTGAATATTAATAGAGTTTTTAACATGTGAAAACGTGGTTCATTTCATCAATGTGTGGATTCAGTAATCGAGGCTGGGAGCAACACCTCAGTATAAATGATTTCTTCCTCTACTTGTACATTTCTTTACACATTTTATGGGATTTTGAGGTCAAAACTATGGCGAATAAATGTTTTAACAGCTCTCCTAAGTGTTTGGTACCATAACAACAAGCATCATGAAAATCCACACTGCATAAACTCCTGATATAACTGAGACTTGCAATCTTATTTCTAATTTCTTATTTCTTATTTTTGATCTTGTTTTGAGAATAATATACCATATAAGAGCAGGTTTATTTGTATATAAAGATTGTTTTAAGATATTTTTATTTAAAGAAATCTTTAGACTAGAAACAAGTGAAATTATCTGTCTGTGCAGTAAGATATTTACACTTGGTAAGATTTCTTGAAATATGGAAAAAAATACCTTAAACAATCTTAATAACCTTACAAAGTCTGCTCTTATATAGTATATTATTCTCAGATCAGGAGTTTTTGCAGTGCATACACTACATTTTTTTCTGTAAAATCACATTTTAGTGGAAAAAGTAAATGAAGCATAAATACCCTCATATTTAATGAACTTCTTTAAACTCCACCTCTGTGTCAAGGGTGCAGTGGAAAACACACTGCTGTCCTCCAAGTGGCAGACAAGAATACTAATGCATTTACCAACATCTGCAACACATGAATTGGGAACTGTAGGTCACTGTAAATTGTAAGAGTATGTGCCAAATTCAGAAATGTAAATGTTCACAAATGCCATGAACTTCACATTTACAGAAGGTCTGGATAGACTTAATATGACAAAAACATCATGATACATCAAGACATTTTGCTTTAAAATACAAAAACTGCTAGAGGTGCGCTGAGCATCAGTTTTTATGATTCAGATTTTTTACACTGTCATTTTTGCCGGTTTTAATTTGTCTTTTTAGACCATTTCTACGGCCAATTCAGATTTTTTTTATTTTAATTTGTCTTGTTTCCGCCAATGCTCACACTGAACATGTGAAACACATTTATATTATTCTTTTTTAAAGCTGCAACACGAACAACATGATTTGCTCTTTAATAGATACATGAAACATCGGCTGCCTATTTAAATAACACGAATCAAGTACATTTGGAATCTGCATATACAGTAATTGTACTTTGACGTTTCTTTGCAGATATAAAAGCAGCCCACAGTGAAAACACTTTTACATAATAAAATACATCAGAAAATGGCTGAAAAGCATATTAGTGGTTTAGCAGGAAAGTGAATAGCTGAGGTCCTGGATAACTATCACTTTTACAGTCTAGATCTAAGAACACACCTTTGGTATAAGACAGATCAATAATTATACAAAAATAGTTTTTTTCTGTTTGTTTCTAAAACCTAAAACAAATGTATTCTTTATGTTCTTCATGCCATTTGTTTGTTGTTTTTATTATTAGATGTTTTAAAATTACAGTAACTTTGGTTCTACGTGACACAGGAACACCAAACAAAGCTCAGCATGACGTCTGACACC
>JBBPDB010135671.1:0-15850 GCA_037974465.1 Brachypetersius altus
TCTCTCTCTCTCTCTCTCTCTCTCTCTCTCTCTCTCTCTCTCTCTCTCTCTCTCTCTCTCTCTCTCTCTCTGTATATATAGATATATATACTGTGTATGTGCAGTTACAGGTTACATCTCATTTGCTGCTGCACAATTTACAATCCTGTGACTTTTACACAAATTTGTGTAGCTGCCCACATACTGCCGATGAAAATTAGGTCATAACTATATTTTCTCTTTTGACATTAGGGTTTTTTTTGGGGGGGGTTTGTTCTCAACAAACTAATTATGATAAACTGTTGGTGCTTTGTTTACAGACTGTTATTAACTGAGAAATCTCCAAATTGTATCAAAAATGATACCCTCCTCCCCCCGTTCACCTATAAAATTACAGCACAGAGATTACAGCACCGAGATCAAAATGGTAGTTTCTTGTTTTTCAGCTGCTGATGAAAGGATATGAGATCTGCTTCCAGGGTTCCTTCACTGGGATGACCACAGGTATGTGAAGAAAATGGAACATTCAGAAAAGTTCACTTCATGTACACAATGTTTACCAACACCAGATTTCAGATACTGTTCTCCAAGCTACAGATATCCTGAGGGAACACAACTTACCTCACAGTTTAGATTTACTGACAAAACATCATGAGAATAAACTGGAGAAAAGAACAAGAAAAAGCAAGAAATACATAAGAGCAAAAAGCTAATGGTAAAAACACACTAGGCCTCAGGTTGGAGGTACAGTAAACTACCAGAATTGTGGAAATAACAATTTACTCTTTTAAAAAGCATGTACCGTAAACCTGTATGCGTACCGTTTACACTGAACTGCAGTCTCCTACAGTGGTAGAATATAAAATACTGATGTTACCCCTTTAAAGACTGTAATTCATGCATGTACGTTTTCGGTGTTACGTGCTGACGTTTTCTTCGGTATAATCTGGGTAAATACAGTAATAATTTACTGGAATAAAAATACAGGGTTTTAGGAAGAACAAAACGAAAAACACATGAACAATCTGCAAAGCACCCGAGATCGCTCCATGCGGGAAACTGTTCTGATGTGGGAATGCTGGACTGCAGCAGCCACTTTTAGTCCGTTCCCTACAGAAACCTGGACTGGTGCTGAAGGAAGGATTCGAACCCAAGAGGCAAGTATCCTACCCACTAGGTCACTACCACCCTAGTGGAGCCTCCTCCTTACTCCAGCCTCCTCCTTACACCACTTCTGGAGCCTCCTCCTTAATCCAGCCAGTTAGGAAATTGGGGAAATTCATTACCCAGAGCAGGTGTTGCAGCTTCTGGATAGAACTAAACTTCTCAGGAAGATGGATATCCAGGACCAGGGTTGATACCCACTGCTGTACATGGAGTAGATTTCTGCACATTGTAATTTACAATAACTGTTTACTTGCTGTTTTTTTCTTAAAGAAAAAAAACCTCAAATGTGGCCGGTTTAAATTACGGCACATCATTTATTTTGCTTTATTATTTTTGTTTATTGCTTTTAGTTTGCACCCTGCAGAGCAGTGGTTCCCAGTGTTTTTGCTCCTCAAATCTCACAAAACTCACAAAAAAAGTTTTGTTGGTCCGCAGGATATAACCAACCTGAAATGTATGAAGGAAAACTGTCTGTCAAATTTTACTTGCAAGAAAAAAAAAACATTTATCGATGATAAATTCTCTCAGTAAATAAAAGAGCTTTATATCAGTGTGCATTAAAAATATAAACATAAAAACTTAAAAACTCCAACCTGAATATTTTATTTTGTGGAAATTTTATCCCGGTTGAAACAACATACACTGAGTTTGTTTTTACATTTTAATGAACGTTAACAGCATATGGATTAAACAGTGTGGGTGTTCGAAATTGTACTAAATTGTTCCCTTGCTGTGAGATCATACCCATATGTACTGGTGGTCTAGTGGTTAGGGATTTGGCACTTGTGAGAAGGTTGTGGGTTTGAATTAAAGGACTGCTAGTGCAACTCTGAGAGTCTCTTGAGCAAGGTACGGCACACAGTGCTCCCCAGGCGCTGGGTTCCTGGCTGCCCGCTGCTTCACTTGGTGAATGGGTTAAATGCAGTGGAAGAGCCTCTGGACCAAGAGGTCATGGGTTCAGATCCTACCTTCAGCACACCACCACTGGGTTCCTGAGCATGACCCTTAACCCCAAGTTGCTCCAAGGAGACTGTCCCCTGTAGTTAGGGAATGGAAGTCACTTTGGATGAAAGTGTTTGCTAAATGCTTTAAATGTAAATGATAGAAAGGTGGTGAAAGTGTACCACAGTTGAGTCTGTGTCTCTATGGGTCAGAGCTGTTTTGATTGCACGAGGAACAATATTAGACATTTGGTCCCGCTGATCGTCAGCATGTGCATCTATTATATATTGTGGTAGATCTACTCCTGCAAAGCTTGTCCAACCTAGAATGAATGTGTTTAGTGGTGGAGGATACTTTACAAAATACGCTTGATACTTAACAGTGACAAATGTATGAATTATAGCCAGGCGTGAGAGCTGGAATCTCTTTCGTCAGCCCCTGCTGGCGTTAGATACTCAGTAGAAACTAATCTGCTGGTTGAGGAGTGAGGGATTGCCCACACCTGCATAATGAAAGCTCTGAGTGCAGGAGATTATCTCTGTCCATTTGCATACATCTAGAAAAAGGGTTATATGGCTTGGGTGAGAAACGAAAAGTGTTCATTTATGGGAAGCCAGTCTCTCCGTCTCTCTCTCTGTCTGTCTGTCTGTCTCTTTCTCTTTCACTCTCTCTTTGTCTCTTTCTCTCACTTTGACTCTTTCCATGACCACAAAAATCCATTATGAAACAAATATGTAACCTTTTATCTGGCATACATACAAGAGAAGGTCTCCTAGCAGAATTCAACCTGAAAAGTTAAATGTCTTGACATGTGGAATGTTGGGCTACAGTTGGGTTCGGATTGAGTTTTGATGGACTACAGTCAAAGTCACGTAGAGTTTTGTTAAGCTTCAGTTCTGACAAAATGCTACAGTCAAATTGCAGTTGCACACCAGTAGGATGTTTCTTGGGTTGTTTTAATGAATTCCAGTTCTAAACCCTACAAAATTCCCTACAGAGTATTAAGGTTCAGAAAGCAGACACATAAATGGTTCGTTCAGTAGGTCATTGGAAAGTTTTCTCCATCACTATTGCCTGTAAGTGGTCAGTATACAGTAACCCCCAGCATTTCGTGGAGATTACATTTCAAGAGCAGCCGAATAAAAAATGCCTATTTTTTATAGTGTAAACCCTAAATATACCCGCAAATATGCTTTCATTTCATTTTAAACACAGCTAAATGGTAAAAAAAAAAAAAAAAAGGTTTTGTGCAGTTGGTGGTGGCTAGGTTTGGGAAAGGTTTGGGCTGTAATTTGATTTAGCTGGAATTAAACAGAATTTTGCATAGTTAACACTAGAAAGAATTAGGTTGGACTACTGTTTTGCTCTCCTACGTCTCCGTAAAAACAAGCAGGTAAACACAGTCCCAAATTTATTTTACGTCGAAGAAGAATTCTTGAGAAAGTCTCAAGTTTGGGGAGTTATTTTGTTGGGTAACAGTCCAGTTTAATAGAATATTGTCAGGTAAAAGCGTCCTTACAGAATTTTGTCTGGCTACAGTCGAGTTTAAATTCCGTTTTGTCATACTACATTCGGGTTCATGGGCTATCCCCTGGTTTTCATGGGCTACACTCAAATTCAGGTATAATTTCGTTAGCCTATAGGTGCATTTAGATAGTTTTGTTTTGTTTGGCTGCAGGTCTAAAAAAAAAAAAAAAAAAAAAAAGTTATTTGGCGACAGTCAAGTTGCAATTCCTTAATCCTGAATTATTGTGTTGTCCTGCTTCTTCACTTAATTACTTATGAAGGGCAACAGAGTTTCCATAGAGATTATTCTACTGTATGACAGTTAATTACTCATACAGCCTTAATTAGAAACAGTCACAGCCTAGGAAACAGGCTGAGGAGTTTGCTTTGACATCTTTTTTGAGTGCATGCATGCTATCAGTTGTTACAGACTTCCATAAAAATATATATATATATAATATAAAATTGGTGGGGCTGTATGTAAAGGGGTATGTAAAGTATTATGTAGGTGTACATTAGTTCGTACAGCTTTGACAGATGACAGTCTTTCTGTTCTTCATTTAGCAGTTCAGTTTCAAGACTATTGTCTATCTGTAATATACAATATCGCTGGATGTTGGTTTCCAGAATTAGATTTTAAGTGCGCATAGCTGTAGCAGCCTCAGCTCATAATATATTCACACTAGTGCTTCGCAGTTGGCAATGTGGTTTTATTTCATTGCCTCTTTTTTCCCCTCCAAATGTACTATTCATCTATTCACCTACAGCAGTTAAGCCCAATCATTTGGCTGAAGTTACCATGAGTATTTCAACCAAGACTGCTTTTTGGATTCCAAGGACAAGCAGGAAGCTTTAGATAACTTTTACAGTCTTACCTTGCTTTATAAAAGTGAGCTAAGGCCATGGCTTGAGGGTTTGAACATAACCCTCAAGCCATATATTATGGACTCATATATGATGGTACTATGGAATTGTCTGCTCTTGACTTGGATTAATTTTAATGGGTCAAAAAGTTCTGATATCTTGCAAAATAAATAAAAGCATTCCTAAAGTTTTCCACATGACGTGCCATGTTTTTTTGGGGTTTTTTTCTTTTACTTCAGTCCTTTTTCTGCTGCCTACAGCGAGCCCCATGTCACTCCCGGGGGAAACACTACAGGCAGAAAACATGTTTTTTTTATTTTTTTTTCTTCTTTGTTTTGTTTCGTTTTTTATTCCATATTATTTATTTTTATATATATATATATATATATATATATATATACACATACATACACTATAATTATATAGTTTTTGTCTTTAATTTCGACAGGTTAGCATGAATCGACTGCTTATAAAATACATATTTTATATACAATGTGTTTTTCTTGGATTATGCATATTATTTGCCTACTTACCATTATCAGTGTTATTAACTGATAAACCTAAAGGTCGCATTTTTCTATAGGGTAGCATGAATCAATGTTTATTGATTGCTGTGAACATGAACATGTCAAAACAGTTCTTAAATAAAAGAGCAGCAACAGTGGAAACTCCATTAAAAGACAGGTGTGTGTGTGTGTGTGTGTGTGTTACAGATCAGATGGAAGCCATGGTGGAGATGTGTGGCGCTAAAGTCATGAAAGACCCCCTCATGTTCTCCAAACACGTAGGAGCGCTCTGCCTTCTTCTGCTTGTCTGTTGCCACCCTCTTACTGATACTCCTGTAACTGTTGTTTTGCTTTTGACATTTTGACAATTTTTAGACTTTTTAGAGGGTGGCATTCACTTCATGCCTTGTTCAAAACTCCTAAAGTAAATGTGGGGCTGTGTGTGTTTCAGGGTAAATGTCAGCTGGTGGTTGTGCAGCCTGGGTTTGATGATTCTCAGTCTTACTACAGAGGTGAGGGATGCATCACAGTGCCCATTTATGCTGATGGAATGGAGGATATATTGCTGCGTAAAATCTCAACAAACGGTGGAATGCTAGGGAATCACTAATATCAGAAATATGCATCTTAAGCCTAAGACAGTCTGCCCACTTTAACTGGCTACTTCGTGGCAAACTGTCTTAGTGAGATTTCTTTCAAATATTGAGTCCTTCTCTTTTTCACCATAGTCTAGTCAAGTTTATTTGTATAGCGCACAAAATGTAATTCAATGTGCATCACAGTAATAGAATCAAAATTGAAATGCAGATATTTAAGAAGTCATGAAGGCAGAAGTCAGGTAGTAAGAATAGTGCACTTTTTATAAGCTTTTTAAAGCTGGTACAGTTGGTGCAGATCTGATATTGATGGGCAGTTTGTTCCAGCAGCAAGCAGCTTTTTTCATCGCTAGTGACAGGCAGTGCATCCAGAAGGGAAAAAACATCACTGTACATCAAGAGGATATTTAAAGGTAGTTCTTGGCTGAAGGAGTGAGTTTATGACAGAACAGGTGTGCCCTGCTTAAACATAAACTCCAGATTAAGAAAATCTCTGATACCAGGTAAAGCCATGACAGATTAAGGATTATAAGGCATGAGCGATGGCTGCGTGGGGTTGTGATCGCCAGGACTAGAACGATCAAAAGCAGTTCAGGCAATATAATCCTGTTTATAATCTCAGTGTACCAAAGCTGCTGAGAAAGCTGTCAGGGGAATATTGTGATTTTTCTGTTTACTGACGAATGTATGAAGAGTTCAAAGATGCAATTTTCTCAGCCCACAAGCTGTCGCAGACGAATCCTCCTCTGGAGACTCCCTGACCAACAGTAAGATCAGCAATGAGCAATAGCCAGAGAAAGACAGAACCCGATGGGAACGACCAGAAGCTCCAATATGGCAAAATAGCACGAGTTACTGTTGTGTTTATTATAATGAAACTGAGATTAGTGAAAAACGGATCATTATTTCATACAGAATGTGACTCTCTGGTAACTTTTGCCAGAAGGCAGAAGGGCAAAGAGGTGGATAAAACCTGTTTATCCAAGCTGTCTTTACAGTATACTGTAGGTCTTGCAATTTCTGTACCAAACTGTGAGACATCCTCGCTGTGGAAAATACTGAAAATGGGAGGCGGGACGTTTGCTCACTTCATTGTCAAGCAAAAGTAGCTATAACCCACCAACCAATTTTCCATTTATTGCTTTCATCTTTAGTTTCATCATTATCAAAGCAGCCACCCAGTCAATACTCACTGGCTGTCGGGTAATGACTCCACTGTGACTACACACAGGCTTAGAAACTGGCTGCCTAAGATGTTACTTACCTTTCTTTTCATTAATATCCTCCTTTTTTCCTGTCTTTTAGCTCTGCAGAAGAAAGCTACAGTGGTGACTCGTGGTTGGCTGTTGGATACCATAGCAACCTACACCCTTCAAAACCCTGAGGACTATAAACCTTGAACTCTTGCTGGTGTTGGGTCTTTCTAAATCGTCTGCACTGTTTTAATTGATTCCTCTGCTATTTTGAAATGAGTGATCTCTGCACTTTGTGAGCATTTGACTGTTTTCACTATTCATCAGATGTTAAGACGATGCTTTCTTTGCCTTTAAGGAAAAAAAGATATGTTATATCTAAAGATATGTTTTAATGTCTTGTTTAAAAAAAGGACTTGATGTAAACTTGCAGTAGTTTGTGTTTGTTAGATTTTTAAAATATATTTGCCATTTAGGCCCTGTGAGCTCTGAGTTGTTACACAGATGAATACTTACAAACAGCCAAATAACACATTTTCATGTACCTGGAAGCACTTTCTAAATCCACATAGCATCGTAACAACATGCTCATCTATCGCCAATACTGATTATTCTGACATCCCTGTGACATTACACATATTTCTTGATGCTGACACTGGAATCAGTCTTTAAGCTCCCTCACATCTGTGAAAGCATGACCTTTCAGCCTTCCATCCATTCAGTTATTTCTGCTTTACCCGTTTCTTTAAAGGTGGTGCGAAATGAGCCTTGGGATGACCTGTCACAGTTTACACTGACACTTTCGAGACTAACTCTGGCCTGAAAGGGCAGATCACCGTCATGTTTACTCAAAAGTATCATCCCCAAAGAAGAAAAATCTGTTCACGCTCACTGAAGTTGCTCAGGAATTAGGTTTTTGTCCACAGCCATCATTTAAGTTTAGGTCCCTTTGGTGCAAGGATGATGTGGAACCACTCAGCTGTCAAACTCACTTAACAGGCTCAAGCTACATCAGAGAAAGCCATCCTCTCCCTCTACATGCATAGACATCAGCCTCGGTGGAACTGTGGGGTTAGGCCACAACCTGCAGCCAGTCTGTGGGCCTGTTTATACAAAGCTGATCACAGGTTTGTTCTGTGGTGGTCCTAATCACATTCAGACAGACCTGTACCTCCATTCATTCTCTGTAGCATTCACTGAACTCGACCCAGCTTGTTTGTTACCCTCACTGCTGCTTTCCATAGTCAACACTGCAGCATTTTGTTTACACTTGCCGTTTTTCACCACCTCACTGTTTTAGTGCAAATAGTTTATGATGGAGATGATGGAAAGGTCATTGTAAACAGCCTCTCCTTGTGCTTTTCATTTATCTAGAACAGAATAATAAGCAGCACAGGCAACTGGTTTTTGTATATGAGCTGACTGGCATATTAACCACATAGTGACTGGATTTCAGTCTGGCTGATTGGAAGGGTGTGTATCTAAAGTCTGATCAGGACACAATCCAGATGCCAGGTGTAAACAGGGTAAGGGATTGAAATAATATTCAAACCTCACTAAGTCTGCTTTCACAGTTACATGGCTGCAAACAGCCTGCTGTGACTCCTTCCAGGAATGTATCCTGCATTGACTGGCCTTTCGCTGGCAGAGTGGTTCACCAAGTGATTCATGAATGTTAATGATGTAGGTGCTGTGAAAACCTTTCCATGCCCCAAGTCTTGTGAAGCAACTCCGTCTCTTTCGCTAGCTTTTTAGTTTATGCTTGAGGTAGGATGAGTCCACAGAACAGTAGCAATCCTTCCCTTCCAGAGTAAAGAAGGCACACTGGGACCTTCTCAGTCACACACACACACACACACACTAGAATGATACGCAGGGAATTTGTCCTCCCAAGAGCAGGAGCATCCTGCTGAATAATTGAATATGAAACCAGTGTAAATAGTAGTGGAGAGCTCAGATCGAAGGGAGGCAGAGAGGCCATCTCCTTGTACACACACAACAGATTGATTCATGTTTGCACACAAACATAACAGCAAGATAAACATTCATAATCAATACAAAGAAATTATCTAGGTCAAATATCCATCCTTTTATACAGGTGAGTACATAATGGAGCTTTAACAATGTAAGAAGGTACAGGGCCAAACTGACTAAAGACTATAAGGTCATATGCAGCACTTCAGGTGTGCTCAGGGTCATTTTAGTACTCCTAGAACAAACTTGTTTTGGGTGCTAGCAGCACTTTACTCATGGCCCTTTTATTCGAAGGCAATCCTAGATTGGAGCAATGGGAGAGATGGTAGCAAGACATCTGTAGCAATTGCCTACTCATTGTGTATACAGTAAATCAGGTGCTGTATGGCCGAAAACAGTGGAGCATTGGTGTTTTCCGCACTACAAAACACAATGTACTTCAAATTAAGTGGCCATTAATTTGTGAACCCAACCCTTTAATTTGACCTTAAAATTAGATTAGAAGGCATGAGTGTGAAAACCCTTAAATTTAAGGCATTAATTCAAAAGGGTCTTATTATTTAAGGCATATGGTCCTTGAATAACTAAAGAACTAAAGTGTCCAATCCATCTGCTCAACACCAACTGTACATTTCTATTGTTATCTTTTACCACCCTAACCTGGACCATCCCTCTGCCAATCAGCACAGCTCATTTTCTCCCTTATATGTGTCCAACCTCTCGTATGCCTTAGCTTTAGCCTATGCCCCTTCTCACTTTACCTTACAGTTCATCTCTTATACTCCTGTCCCACTTCTTTTTCGCCAACCTCTTCCTCTAGATACTGTCCCGCACTTCCTCATTCCACCACCAGGTTTCCTTGTCCTCTTTCCTCTCTCCAGATGTCGGCCGTAGTACCTTTTTAGCTGCCTTCCTTACTACTTCAGCACAAGCTGCCCAGCTACCTGGCAACTCACTGATCATGCCATCGCTTCTTACCCTCACCTTCCACCACTCTTTCCCATAACTTTATGCTGTGACTGATTAACATTATCTCTCTCTAGTTACTACAGCTCTGCTCTTCACCCTTATTCTTGAAAATTGGTACCAGTGAGTTGTGAGATAGCTGAGCTGCTTCTGCAGAATTAGAAAGGAACACAATGAGAAAGGTGCTAGGAGCAACAGTATAGTTTCATGCTGGGAAAGCGCTATACAGATGCAATGTTTGATCTGAAAGTGCTGATGGATTAATACAGAGAATGTCAGAAAGTCATTGTGGACTTGGAGAGAGCATGTGACAGGCTGACTGGGAAGGAGTTGTGGTTTTGTATGAGGAAGTCAGGAGTGGCAGAGAAGTACAGTGTGTGCAGGTGGCACAGAATTTGTGCGAGGACATTCTGCGTATCTGCGGAAGGAGTGACTGATGTGTTCAAGGTGGACACATACATCAGTGCTCAGCCAAACAATACCTGAACAACACAAATCAAGCAATACCTGAACACCACGAGTAGAAAAGTCAATTGTAAGAGTAAGGAAGGGATTTTTTGTTGTGTGAAATAAGCAAGCAGAAGAAGAGACAGACAAGAGTAGACAGGAGTCCCCATGGACTATAATGTTCTCAGATGACATTGTGATTTGTTGTGAGAAATGATAGCAGGTTAAAGAGACCCTGGAGAGATGAAGATATGGAAAAATGAGGAATGAAGCTCAGTAGGATCTATTCAGAAAACCTGTGCAAAAATGGGAGGGAATACAATAGAAAGAGGAGGATGCAGGGGGTAGAGCTGGTGAAGGTGGAGGAGTTCAAATACTTGGAATCGACAGTCCAGACTAATGTAAAGTGTGAAAGCAGGGGAGGAAGAGAGTGCAGGCAGGGTGGAATGGGGGAAGAAGAGTGGCAGGAGTGATTTGTGACAGGCAGGTAACAGTAATAGTGAAAGGGGGGAGGCACAAGACAGTAGTGAGACCAGCTGTGTTGTATGGTGACAGTGCTACTGACGAAAAGACAGGAAGCAGAGCTGGAGGTGGCAGAGCTGAAAATGTTGCTTTGAGAGTGACGGGGATGGACAGATGAAGAGGAAAGAAGGAAACGGGGACGGTTGAGCTGCAGTGGTGAGCTCTAATCAGAAACTGCCCAAAGTAGATTTAGCTTTTTCAAAATTCTCTTTAATTTAATTTATCTGTGGGATCAGGTATCTGTGGTCAACCATCTTTGGGATGAGCTGGACAAACTAATCTTTGAAACCTCACAACTTTCATGGATTTGATGATAACACCTTGGTGCAGATACCACAGCACACCTTCAGAGGTCTTAGAGTCTATGCTTCAATGGGCTGAGCAATTCTGGTGGCAAGAGGGGGGCTACACAATATTTGGTGGTGGTTATGAAGTAATGGCTGTGTATATGCTTCATACTACATTGTAATTCTTTTTTATTTGATAAATCAAAACTGAAGAAGGGGTGCATTATTACAATTAAGTCTGTCGCATTAGCCGTAGCCTCATAAATCACTTCTAATAAAAATCAAGCATAAATTGTTTGGTATTGTGGTCCCTTCTATCAGAAAGTAGAGCCTTACATTACCCATGCATGCCATGTAATGATTTTCAGTTGTATGCAGATTTCCCTGAATAGGTTTTTTGTTCAGCTAGTCGGTAAAGTGTTTCACAGCCCATTGTGTTTTGTTGAACATTACGTTGGTTGTTCTGCCATCATGACTACAGTTACTTAGGGACAAAGACAGGTGGAAAAATAAGTGCAGACTTATTTAGAATCGGACCAAATGGGCTGTGGTGGGGAATATGATCTTAAACAGACTGGTGGTTGTTTGTTGTTTGTTTTGTATGCTAGAAAATTACTGCAATAATTTGTTGCAGCATAAAGCGAGTTGTTACTTGGCAACTGGAGCAGAATGATACAGGTACTATGAAACACTTTTCGACCAGGCAAGCTGTGCCGTCTGAACCAAATGTGGAAAAAGCACTTTTTAACAATCGATTTGAAGGCAGGAGCAAAACGCACAAGCATTTTTCTGATTTTCATTTCATCGTGTGCAGAGTGTGCAGAGTGGCAACTTGGACACAGATGCACTTTTCTGGGAATAATGGGGGATGAACAGAGGGAAGAGTTGTGAATATGGCTGCCAGCTCATGTATATGCTTTTTTAGCTGCACAGTTTGGCTTGTTCTGTCTGTCCTTGAGTACAGACACATGCTAATGTGCCCAGGTGGTACTGGCAGATCCAAAAGGGGATTGCAGTTCATTATTCCCTGCTCAGAGCAGCACATGTTCCAGGTCACACAAACAGAGATGGAACATGTCTCAAGTAAAGTTGGTAGAAGTTTGAATGAGAGAGCAATTAGCAGAGACATAAATTGTTTCAGGCACATTAAAACATTACACAGCTTCCATCTCTATAACCTCGCTGTGAAAATAGATAAAGGCAAGGAGAGATTTAGCCTTAAACATGCAAAAAATATTAAAATGATTCCTGCAATATTGTGTATGGCAAAATACCGCTCCTCACCAAAACAGACATTAAATATTCAACAGGTAAAATTTCCTACATGTAGACATACCCTCCAAGCTCTTAGCAGTAAAAAGTGCAAATGTTAATGATCATTAACAATATGTCTTACAGAGGTATTTTCAGGTATCAGCAAATTCAATTTAATTAAATGGTTTGACCAAACATTAATGTCGTCCACTTCATAGTCACACCTACTCTGCTTTGCAATAGGACGCCCCCTCTCCCCCATAAAATTCAGCAAATGTGTCTGGATTAGAATTGCCATTTTGACACGTATCACCTAAACATTGTAGCAGACCAAGTACACCCCTTGGATTGTAGCTGTGTTTTCTAATGACAGTGGATGATGCCACCTGCCACAATGCTGACCTGGCCAAAAAAGCCTCCAAATTTTATTTGAGGCAGACCCCATCTCGAACTTACTAGACTTAAAAGTTCTGCTGCTAAAGACTTGGTGCTAATGTTGTGGTTAATGTTGTATTTTACCATACAATGCATTTCTACAGTGACTCCTTTAGCAAAGAGCAAAGCCACAGGTTAGGCCCCTCTGCTGAAAATAAATGGGATATTTTGTGCAATTCCAGTGCGAGGTCGACGTAAATTAGAGATACAACTATGAGATCTGAGGGAATTTTAATGTACAATGTAGCATCTCTCCATGCTTAGAGTGTGTATCCTTTTTACAACTCCAGTGTATAAGACTGGTCTTGATACGTGTTCTATGTCTATTCGCTAGGCTCCTCTGAGATACTTGCTGGATTTGTTTGGTGGAGGAATGCACTCAGTACTGAATAGTGAGTAGCAATGAAGCTCTGTTTGTGCAGTAAAATGGTGAAGGTAGATTCATGAATTCCTTTTCCATTCAGAGAGAGACGGAGAGCTTCTGAAAGAATCTCGGGCAGAGAAACCTGGAGATTTGCCCCAAGCCATCTCTCTCTGTCTTGTTCGTTCATTCTCATGCATGCTGTATCTCATATATACAGCAGCCACAATTATGCTTCCACTCATTGTCCACTTTATGAGCTTCCCTCACTTTATAGGCCTACAGTACAGGTGTACAGTTGCAGAATTCAGCTCATCTGTGGCTGCACAATTTATCAGCCACCTCCACCTCATTCATTATGCTAATATCAGTTTGAGTCACTTTTCTGGCTTTAACATTTAATAGAGCACTGTGATAAGTAACATGATCTGTATGACTGTTTACTGTAATCCTTAATAAATAATAGGAATTGGAGGTGTACTGGAGCCTGTTTACATCTGCAGGGCTTATCATGCTGTACTGCACTCTCACCTGGTGTAGGTTTGTTGTATTTTTCTTAGTTTCCTTTATAAATAAACAATTTGTAACTGCAGACAGACAAGCATTTTAGAGATCCTGCTGCTCTGTTGCCGTGGGATATTTCTTTGCTACTGATGCACGCAAAAGCTGCAATTTGAGTGGTAATAACACCCACTTGGGAAGAACCTTAAACCTTCAAAACACATCATTATATCTTAAAAGGAAACCAATATATGACATACAATATATACATATATATATGACCCGATCTGGCAAAATGAGTCACAGTGACACAAAATGTAAAATAAGCTTTAAAATGATGTCTTGGTCAAAGCTGTGTCTTAAATGGTTGTCAGGTTACAATCGTTTGAAAGATGGTATCGCAGCACCATTTTCCAACTTTTTGTCAGTTTTTGTTGATATCTCTAACAATCCATAGCATCCAAAGAGATGCACCCAGTATTCAACAACAAAAATTTTACTACAGACATGTAGATGCTTAGAAAAATATATTAAATCAGACTGAAGCTTCAATTATTTCCAAATTTGTATTAAAAACTTATCAAATAATTCATATTTTTGTTAGATTTGAGAGCTGCAACTCAACTTACATAGCCATTTAAGTACATTTTCACAATTATTTCCATGATGGAGATTAATTTTGAAGACCTTTTCTTTCATATAAGACCAAGAAAGAAAAATATTATTGATGTTTTTCAACTTAATCTGCCCGTATCTAAATAAATAGAACACTGACTTCCGACTCACACACACACACACACACACACACACACACACACACACACACATATATATATATATATATATATATATATACATGTATATATAAATAAATCCCCAATCCTGCTAAACAACTCAAACTAAAACAACTGCTTGTATGGATTCCTTTTTTTACGAATAAAGGATGAAAATCTGGAAGTACTAAAAGTTGTCTCGTCCTTAAAGTTTTGTAAAACTGGATCAACAGCTAAATCTAGTTAGGTTTAATCCATACTGGTGCAACCCACCTTTAGTGCCAGTGGGATTATAATTTGAAAACCTTAAACTTTGCCTATAAACTTTCATACTTAGCTGTGTTTGTATGTGTAGAACTGCTCCACTTCCGAGCACAGTGACTCCCACACTTACCTCCAGCTGGCCTGAAGGTAATTGTGCCCCAGGACAGCGCCTCAAGCACAGCGGAGCCACGGAAGGGAGGGCCTGGAGGAAAAGAGCAGTCTGTATGTCTGTGGGAGTCCGATCGGGGTGAGGGTCAGACGCTGCATTTGAGGACACAGAGTATAACTTGGTCAGCCGTTCTTGTGAATGCGTAGGTTTACAGAGATAGTTTACCAAAGCATTTCACATTACTCAGTATTCTGTGCCTCTGAAATGTCAATATTACCCCTAAAACAAGATTTTGTTTTCATAACTAATCATAATTTTTGAAAGGGGGATTGCAGTTCAAAATTCATAATTAAGTTCTTAAAGCATAGACAGTCGTTGAGAGTGGGCTGGTCAGACATGCTCCCAAGTCAGAATTGCTTCACAGTGGTGAATGGAACCAGACAGCTCACTCACATGAACTTACTACATAAAATGGTTGTAAATATGCTGACTTCAGACATTATTTCATCATAACTTAACCCAAAAGATCTTTTAAAAAACATTCATGGCAGAGTGGTCACATGGAGTTATTTTTTTTCACCATTTCACCATTACATCTAAAATTCAGAAGATATGTGTAGGTTTACTGGTGGCTGTGAATAATAAATTGTTGTATTTGTCTTGGCGACATTAGAGCTCCTGGTTTCATTTATCATCACTGTAATCATAATTTATCATCACTAATGAAATCTGAGGCGATTTCTCTACAATTAACCTTCTCACATCAAATCAGCTAAATTACTTTGCTTAAGTCTCAGTCATTGCATTGCATTTCCCTCTAAGCTTGTTTTTACAGTCTGTCCAGTAGCTGGTCACAGTGTACAAACAGTATATAACGATACAAATGATCTGAAAGCAGCCATCTCGAAAGGCATGCTGCCTACCTATACTCAGATAATGATCTCTAGGGATGCAGTGATCTTGACATTTATGGCTGATTCTGTGTCATTTACCAAAATTGTCTGTTTCTTGTAGCCTCTGTGAGGTAAATTAAATACGCCACACACACACACACATACACATACACACACAAAAGAAGAAGAAACCTCTTAAACTGTTCCCAAATTTTTCCCTGCAAAAAAGTACAAGCATTTTACTCCTTAGACTTCCCTAACACACAATATGTTTGAATTTTTTCATTTCTTGGTGGTTATGATAGTGAAAA